>MU188962.1:34078-56591 GCA_016904865.1 Pissodes strobi | reverse complement strand
AATATAACACTATGCAAACTAATCGAAGCTATTGACACAGTCTTAATTTACAGGCTCTAAGTCTAAGTACATATTTGTACTTCGAAATGATAAGCGGATTTTGTCTACCATCGAATAGTAGTAGAACATGCGAATAAGCGTTCGTTGACCTTTTGTATATTTTGTGTATTTCCGAGATTATTTTTACGGTCGTACGTACCTACAATGGAGCTCGTAATACTTTATTTCTCTAGTTCCCTAAAACATCCTAATCCAGTAATTTGGCGTCAGATACCTAATACAAATTAAGAAAAATTAAAAGATTCTACTAATTTTTAAAGAAATGTTAAATAAAAAAATAAAATGACACATGATGATCTCATTAAAAAGTCGCTAGCAGGCTTTGTTAACAACTATTTAGGTATATTTCCTATCTGTGTAAAACTTCTTTCTAAAACCGAATTATGCAGAACTGAAAAATAGGGAAGCATATCAGTAGACGTAGTACTGTAGGAAATTGTCACGGGCCGATTTGGCTATCGTATATCGAAGTGTAAATAACCTTAGAATTCGTCACCGTTCCTATTGCTTCAAGCGCATTTATATTTACTAGCGAAAAACCCTCGTAGATTCCGTCCGGCTTCGCTCCGACGATCCAGACAATTAAAAATAAAATTTGCGCCGCGTCGCTAAACAAATTTCAATTTCGAAAGAATTGAATTTGGCGCGTGAGGACCCCGAAAGTAAAGTCGGTGGCTTTTCGTGTTTCCGGCTTTCGTAGCGCATACTGTTTTGGATTGGTTTTTTTGCTTTGTTTTCGAACAAAGATTAAATTTTTAATTTTTTTCTCCTTCACTAAAGTAACATTTATTTTATTCTTATTTTCTATTAAATGAATTTTGAATATTGGGCCAATTTTGTCTAGCCTAAGACGCTTGATTTTATTTAATCGAATTCTTAAATTCAGTTAAATCGGTTTGATCTAGAACCAATCCGATTTTTCCTTAAATTTTGAACTTTTAATTGACTGACGCAATAATGTTGTAGGTCGAACTAGTTTTTATTATTATTCTCAATTTTTCACCATATCTGGCTTAGATACGTTAGATACCTGTAGATCAGATAAGTACTTACTATTGGTGATACGGCCTAGTAGTCTTTGAGTTATTCTTAATTTTTATTGTGGCCTTTGATATATTTTTTATTCAAACAAACTGTTCATTATCTTTGTCCTACCGGTAATTTGACCGGGACGTACTTACGCTTAAGTTGGCATACCTTAAAGTCTAAAATTGATTGGTTGCCACAATAACGCCAGGTCGAACTAGTTATTTTTATTTTATTTTTGCGGCGGTTACCAACGTATCATAACTGATACCCAGATAAACATAGTTAGTAATACGGCCCTGTAACGAATCATGATTTGATGCCCTTTAATTAGCCATATATTAAGTGATTATTATATAATGAGTAGATATTTGCAGTGTCGCTGGCCTTCGTCATATTGTACTGACGTTGTTTCTTATTAAGGCTTAACGCGTTCATCATAAATTGCAATTGAATATTTCGGCCTGTGATCGGCGTGTGATTTATTTCGTCAAGTAACCAAGTAAAGCCTACTATTTCTCGTTGAAACACAGTGTTACCATAAATTAATCTGCTAGAATTACTGGTCATTTTCTCATCTCTTTTATGATCAGCTATGATATATTTCATTTAATAGTAATAAACTGATTCTTTGTTTGTCTATTTACCTGTTTTATTTAATTAGCTTTTGATTAATATTCCAAAGGAAAAGGTCGCTAAACGCGGTAGGTATCTGGTTTTTCTTTATTACTTGCGCTCAATAATTGAAACGTTCTGGATTTACTTTTGATTAATATTTGAGTGTTTGTTTATCACTGACTTCAATTATTTTTGATTAATATTTGAGTATTTGTTTATCACTGACTTTTTTTCGATTAATATTTGGGTATTTACTCATTACCGACTTTGATTTTTGATTAATTTTTGGGTAATTATTTTTCCATTATCTAAGCGTAAAAATAATAAAACAATCGTGGACCTCATAATAGTACCAAGACTACCAAGTGCCACTTGCTAAACTTATAAATTTATGTTTTGCAAATAATGTCTCTCCCAAAAGTCTAAAAAAAGCAAAATGGGAATAACACCATTTTTAACGAGGGCGACCATGGTCTTCCCGAGAACTATCGGCCAATCTTTCTGCTTCCTGTGGTGTCTAAGATAGTTGAAAAATGCATGGCCAACAGAATAGCTTGGTTTTTTCAGGCAAATAATCTTCTTTCTCACAGTCAGTTTGGCTTCCGTGGGGGAAAAATTGAGATATTCCAGAAAATGAAGTACAGTATTGTATTTTTCTGCGCCCTAAGCAAGAATTTCGACTGCGTCAACCATGATATTTTACTTGATAAACTCAAATTCTGCAATTTCGATGAAAGTAGCATCCTTCTTATTAATCACATCTTGAAGACGATCTCAGATGGTAAAGATTGGTTCTGTGGTGTCAGGAGAGAGGAGTATACAAATCGGCGTTCCTCAAGGATCAGTGTTAGGACCGATTATATTGTCACGAGTTGTATTTTTTAACTGTGACGCCACGCCTTACTTAGCGTGCACTACGTCAAGTTGAGAAGACATAATAGAGGAGACACATCGATAAAAACAATAACAAGTTTATTTACAAACAAACTTAACAACGGTTAGACTGTATATTAATAAGGGCGTGTTTAAGTTTATAGATGAATTAAGAGTTTACACTATACCCAATTAATATTAAGTGCATGTCTTTTCGAGGGAGACTTAGTTCAAACTTTTTCTAGAAAGCGACGTCACTTTTATTACCTAATAAAGTTATGTGAGCGGAGTTGTTTTTTTATTTATGTGTTCGTTCTGATATTTATAAGGTAAGTTTTCTGATTTAAGATTATCACAGGTTGCTAAGGCACTTTCACTACTTTTTAAAAAACCCCAAAAACTATCCCTTTACTGAAAATTCGGATACTTCACTCGTAAATTCGACTCTTTACTTTTAGTAGCCCCCAGATGTCGTATACCTGTGCATACGTCCACCCAGGTTAGGCAAGGAGCTGATCGTCCTGGACCTGTGTCCAGGTGTTCACAGATATGGGGGTTGTGGGATAGAACAACTAAAAGTGTACGCACCTGTGTGCTGTACCGCAACTAGACTGAGCGGAATTGAGAGACCCGAAAACCTGATGAACTTGGCGTTTGCCTGCGTATTTATTTGTTACAAAATGCTGATGGCTGCATCATTAAGGATTAAAATCGCTCCCGTCGACCGCTCTAGTTGTTTATAATTAACAGTGAATGTTTATATAACATTTGTCAAGTTCAAGTTCAAACTTAGGACAGGGTGATATTTAATTAATGCTTTTAAGTAGTTCACAATATTTTTATTATATATAAATGATCTACCACTAAATAAAGAACCCTATGAATATACCATCTTTGCTGATGACACTAGCATCTCTTATGCTAATGAAATTTTAAATGATTCAGTAAGTGAGTCTGGACGGGCGCAGGCGGAAGCTGAGCGGTGGTTTTGCTTAAATAAACTTAAACTAAATAAGGGTAAAACAAAAAAAATGGTTTTCTCATTGCGTGATACGATTGGCTGTGAGGACTTTGCTTCTGAGGCCAACTTCTTGGGTGTTATATTGGACCCTGCCCTCCAATGCACATATTAACTATGTATAGGAGCAAGCTTAAAACGATTCTAACTGAGAATGCCATTTATTCAATTGATAAGTTTATAAATTATAGTTTTTAATTTTTGAGTTTTTTACTATGTATGGGAACAAGCTTAATATGATCCTAATCTATGCGACTGATAAAATTAAAATTATTTAGATTTTATAATTTTAGATTCTGATATTTTTAGTTCCTATCTTGGAAACTGTAAACTACTTATTTTAACCAGTTTTAACTATGTTTTGTATTTGTGTGTAATATCTAACTGTTTACTGCGTTTTAGTTTTATGATGGAAATTTTCATTATTGGCAGAAAGGTTATATATATCAAGAATTTTAATATTAATGTTAGCATCTCCACATATTTTACCTGACATGAATAAATTGAGTTTGAGTTTGAACATAGACTAAGAGATCAGGTCAACGACTTCATTAACACCAAATATAATAGATATGTTCTATATTGTTGTGGAGGATTCATGTTTTACCTTACAAATGTTTGGGTTTTCTCTCCACTATTGTTTTGAATTGGTAACAGGATGTAAACAGCACAAGTGTTGGTTTAGTGACCCTGACGAAGCTGAAAAACGACGGGGACAGATTTGATCCTCGAAACGTCGACAGTTTTCAAAATATCTTTAGGTATTTCAGCTTCGTTAGGGTCACTAAACTAGCGCCTGTGCTCTTTACATCCTGGAGCCAGAGCCGAAGAGGTTCTATATAACCAATTCAAAACGATAGTGGAGAGAAAACCCAAACATTTGTACGGTAAAATACCAAATATAATGATATTTATTTTCAGAAAACTATCACAACGAAAGGAACAATAGAACTCCCAGATGGCGATTCAATCAAGCAAATAGAGAAGAGCAAAATACCGGTGAGCATTCAGCAACAGATCGTCCAAGGGCTCACGACGCAACAATTGCAGAATATTAAAAACGTTACTCTATTGCGGGCCAATAGCGCGGCTGCAGCGATTAACGCGCAGCCCAGTGCAGAATCTCAAGATGGCATGCAGACCACCGTTTCAGTGCCGAAAATGTCGACGCAATCTGAGGTATAAAAATGAGTTTACCATGGAAAACATATATTTATATTATTTGAAAGGATATGTTTCTGTTCACTTGCTGCTTAATTTATTTGTAATTTTTGTTAAAACATTTTTTTTTTCAAATTTTGGGTGAATGATGTTTTAGTTATGTTTTTCTTTTGTGAATCCACATTTTTGTTTTTTTTTTTTGGTGATGTCAAAAGTACTAGTTCTTTATACAATAATTTTTTGTTTGTTTCAGTACTTTTTATTTGTTCTAGAAACAATGCTCCCCAATTTAATACTCTTTTGTCTCACGAATAATAATTATGAAAACGAAATATTCATCTTAGTGTGAAGCAGGTTTCAGTATATATTTCATTTTTGTGAGCTCGCCTCCAATGTCGCGATCGGCCATGGTTCATGTCGCGAAGAACAAACGGTCCATGGCCGACTTCGACATTGGAGGCTGGATCACAAAAATGAAATATATAGTGATACCTACTTCCCACTTATTATTAATGAGACAAAATAGTACTAAATTGGGGAGCATTGTTGCTAGAATTTGAAGTGAAGCAATGTTTTCCTTGCTTCCATGGACCGCACGCCGCTGTCTATATGTCACTGCTTATTATGTGATAATTAATTCCAGACCGTTCAACTTAAAACCTCAGCCAATTTAACGACGGCGCAAACTCAGCAGATATTACAAACAATTAAACAGAAATACCTACCGAATGCGAACGTTCTGACACCTCAGCAACAGGTGCTGTTGAAACAGAAGGGCTGCGTGGTTCAGTTACAAAAACCTTCAGGCGTTACGAAGAACAGTTCCGTTGTTTCAGGTAGGCAAGATTTTAGGGCCACAATCTATAATCACTTACTTGCAAAATACAATAATTAGGAGGTAGCCAATGCTCTGACCCTATTAGTCAACCATATACATAATAAGTCATTAAAGTTGGAATTTAACATAATTGCAAATATACTTGTTCTCTTTCAGACAATGTTGCAAAGACTATGTCGAATAGTCAAGTTCCAGTGGTCGCGAAGGTTCTGACGAATGCTGCGGGTCAAGTTATATCAGTGGAGAGTCTGTTAGCTCATCAAAAAACCCATGGAACTCTGCCGCAAGGTTTGTACCTTTCATTCCTCGTTTACTCCATTGTATTTGAACCGAGAGAACCAAAGCTAATGAGGGGGCCAAGTCAGTAAATGCTATATTTTATGTTTTACAATTTGCAATATTCTTTGAAATACGCAACTTTCCATATTATAACTTAAAAATGGCTAAAACAGCGTGGTATGTGAATCAGACATAGGTTATAAGTGCAAATTACAGTTTTGCCGTATTTCTATGAAATAGTCTAATGATGCAAACAAAATCGAGCAAGTAGACGTTAAATATCGTACTTTTATTTTTTAAGGTACTACACTTCGGGTGCAAGGTGCTAAAGCCGGTCAACAGAACGTTATACACCTAACCAGTACCACTAAGTCCAATGCAATAGCCCATTTCACTGTTGGTAGCCAGAATAATCTGGTCGCGTTGACAACGCAGCCCAAACTGGTGGTCGCTTCGCAAACTACCACCGCTACCACCACAGTTACCCAGTCGAAACCTCAATCTACAAGGTATTTTTTGGATTACACACAAATTAAGGTTTTCATGACAACAATATCCTATGCATCTTTAATTCTGTTTCCAGACACGTCGCAGCATCTCGCACACAGCAAATATCGAAATCTCAAACTCAACACCTAATGAATGCCAAAATCATCACCTCCGATGGTCAGAAGGTCGGACAACCCAAAGTGATGGTGGGCGGTCAAACTATTAAAGTACCAACGAAAACTGTGGGAAGAACGTCAAATTTCGGTAGCAGTTTGAGGATGCTGAACACCGCGAATCTGAATCTAACGACGTTGGACGGCAAACCGGTTTTATTGGCCAGCAAATCGGGCATTCAGAGTTTGCATGGTCAAAATGTCATTGTGCAGGCAAGTACGATATTTATTTATTTATTTTAGCATTTTTAAGACAATTAGAACATTTGAATGATACGGGTAACTCTAATTTCTAGCCATGTACATACAACATTTGTAGTATTGATTAACAGAATCACGATTATACAAAAAGAAGGAGTCTTTTAAGTTGAGACGAGTACTGACCTAATGACAGAAGAAAAATATTGGGGTTGGCAGCATAATTGTTGTACTGTACACTCATATTAGAGATCGGCTGCTTTATCATTAGATTGTTTGTTGCTACTGACAAATGTAGCGATAGTTGGGAGACGAATAGTAGACAACTCTGCAAGTGGTCGGTCAAGGTTCAGGGTTGTGTCTCAGGGTTCTGTCCTTGAGCCGCTTCTTTTCGCGGTTTCGACGTCGGATTTAGTTGGGCACATAGAACATTGCAAGTACCATATGCATGCGGATGATTTGCAGACTTATTTGCCGTGCAGGCGACCTGCCTATCGCGGTAAAGGTTATTAATAGTAACCTAGAGTGTATCTCTGTATGGGCAAATAAGAACCATGTTCTTATTAATCCTAGTAAGACGCAGGCAATTCTTTTTTGAAGAAATGAAATAAGTATTAATACTCTGACGCCTTTAAAATTAAAATTAAATAACACTGTGATAGATTGGGCAGGAGAGGTGAAAAAACTTTTGGTTTTGGACACCAGGCTACACTTTGATACCCATATTAATAATATATGTCAGAAATCCTATTATGAACAATTGTAATATTATTACAAGAATATTTTGCCGCAAAGTACAAGAAAAAATCTTACTGAAAGTCTGGTACTGAGTATAGCTTCTTATCTTAATGTTACATATGGTCCATTTCTAACAGAGTTTAACAGGCACAAAATTCAAAAAATACAATATTATTGTGTGCGTTTTACCAAAGATCTATCACGTAGAGACCATGGTAGTCAGCATGTGAAGGAAGTTTATAGTTTGAATATGGCTCAGAGGGTGTTTGGTGCATAGATTGATAAATATCAGCGAATCAACTTATTTATCAGAAATTTTGGTCCAAAGGGGAGACGCTCATTCAGTGAATATACGACACAACAACACTATCTATTTCCCAGCACCGCACTGAATTTTTCAAGGCATCTTTTGTGTATGCCGCAGCTCATGTTTACAATAGCTGGCCTGATACCATTAAAGTACTAAGTCCTTTTGCGTTTAAGCATAAAGTAAAGGCATTTGTATCGGAGAGGCTTGTCTCATTGTGACGTGTTTTACTTAATTTTTGTAATGTGTAATTTTCTCTAATTTGATTTAATATAGTTTCTTGTTTATAAGCGGTGGATATGAAAATACGCCTGGCGGTACTTTCCACCTTTGTATGTAGTAAATTTTAAGTGTTGATGCGTACAATAAATATTATTTTATTTTATTTATATTCGACTTATAAATCGAAGCATTGCTTAGGATACTTTACTTGTTTTTGAACATGATGAGTAAAAGAAACTTTTGGTTCAAAGTATACACCAAGATCTTGATGATTCGCTTCGACTGACGGTGATATACTGCAGATCAATGGATTATTTTGTCCATCCCTTCTTCGTGAGGTGCCTTATCCCAAAAGTGAATGGGCGTCGAGGTTTGTCCATTCTCTTATGTTCTTCAGCCACGAAAATCTCTTTCTCCCGATGCCGCTCTTTCCCTCGATCTTTCCTTCCATAATTTTAGGAATTGGTACTTGGAATTTCTGAATATATGCCCTAAGTATGCAGTTTTCCTTCTTTTCACTATTTGTAGCAATTCTCTTCCTCTTTTCATTCTATCTATGACTTCATTATTCGTCACGCGATACGTCCATGGAATCTTTAGCATCCTTCTGAAAACCCACGTCTCAAAGGCTTCCAGTCGGTTCATGGCATTGGCCTTTATTGTCCATGTCTCCACTCCATACATTAGCACAGAGTAAATGTAACATTTCACAAAGCGGTACCGTGATTTAAAATTAAGGCTGTTGTTGCTGAGAAGAGTTCTCATGTTCATGAATGCCACTCTGACTTGCTTGATTCTGCTACGTATCTTCACGTCTGGGTCTAGGTCTTCAGTTATCCAGCATCCTAGATATCTAAATTTCGTGACCTGTTGGATTTTCTTATCATTCAGGAGCACATGTGGTGTTCTGCTAACCATCATTACCCTCGTTTTGTCCGTGTTGATCTTTAAGCCCAGTCGTTCTCTATATTCTGTCTATAAGGCGTTGTAATGCTTTCTGGCCATCTGCTATTATGACTGTGTCGTCAGCGTAACGTAGATTGTTGACCACCTGACCATTGATTTTGATGCCGTCATCTGTATCTTTCAAGGCACTTTCGAAAATTGCTTCAGAGTACAGATTAAAAAGTAGGGAGGACAAGACGCAACCCTGTCTTACTCCCTTTTCTATAGTTTGATTTATATATAGGTTCTTTATAAATCGTAAATCGTTCTTATCTATCATCCTATCTTGGCGCATCTTTTACTAGGTTAGTATGTTTGATACAATCGAACACCTTCTGGTAATCTATGAAGCACATGAAAACGTCCTTGCGCTGGTCTGCATTTCTGGAGTAATACGATAAGGCTGAAGAGTGCTTCACGTGTACCGAAGCCTTGACGGAACCCAAACTGGGTAGGGCCAATGTCTCTTTCGCATCTATTGTAAATTCTCGTATGAATTATCTTTAGGAACATTTTTAGGACTGGACTCAGTAAGCTGATCATTCGGAACTTATCACAGTGGTTTGCGTTTGGTGTTTTGGGGATCGGTACGAAAATTGACTAGAGCCAGTCCTGTGGTATCTCGCTCGTCTCATATATGTTGTTGAATATTTCAACCAGTGAGTCTATATTCTCATTATTTAGCAGTTTTATTATCTCTACATATACGTCGTCTTGACCTGCTGCTTTTCCTTGCTTACTTTGTTTAATTGCCTTGAGGACTTCTGATTTCAGTATTTTTGGGGGGGTTCACCTTCATAATCGTGTGCGTATAGTTCTTCCAATGATGAAGGAGTTCCTTGGGATCAGAGATAATTCTATTGTCCTCGACTATGTTGTTCAGATTGCAAGGCTTTGTTCGACCTATAACTTCTTTCACTAAGTTATGTGTGTTAAAATGATCATGTTTCTCTTCCAGTTCTTCCAGCTCTGTGCGCCTTTCCTATAACCATTGTTCCTTAGCTTTACGGATCTCTTTCCGAATTTCTTTGTTGCTCTTCCTGTACTTCAAGTTTCTTTAAGTTGTTGATATCGATTTTCTTACTAGGTCTTCGCTATATCTTTTTTAGTTTGATTTTAAGTTTACCCACTACGGGGTTGTGATCTGACCCTATGTCGGTCCCTGGGTAGGTTCTTACTCCGTGCAATCCATTCCTGTATCTTTGGCTGATCAATATAAAGTCTATTTGATTTCTTACAAGGTGCTCTTTCGTGTGTTGTGGAGACTGCCAGGTGTATAGTCTTCTTGGTGGCAGTTTGAACCATGTGTTCGCAATGACTTGTTTTTCTTCCTGACAGAATTGTATTAGCATATCTCCCCTTTCATTGCGATCCCCCAGACCAAAGTCACCTATTCTCGACGCGTCCTTGTCCAACCTTGGCGTTGAAGTCCCCCATGAATATGAGTACTTCGTTTTTCTTAACTAATCCCATTAGTTCTTTTATTTCTTTATACAGTTGCTTTACCTCATTATCGGGTTGGTCCAGGGTCGGTGCGTGGATTTGGGTTATGTTAAGATCAACCGGTTCTGCTTGAACTTGTAGTAGCGCTGTTCTATCAGAGAGCGCCACAAAGTTCTTTACTGCTTTGTTGGTCTGTCCTTTGACCAGGAAGTCCACTCCATTATAATGATGTGGGAGGTTGTTTCCAGACTAATACAGTGTCGCCTTTTATGTAGTACATTTACCATTTCCAGGCAATCTGATCTCGCTGAGCCCTGTAATGTCTATGTTACATCTTACCATTTCCTTAATCAAGTTGTCCATTCTGCCGGCGGCGTATAGGCTTTTCACATTCCAAGTGCCAATTTTCAGTTTTGAGTTCATTTCCACTTTCGGGTGGGTCCTAGCATTGTTTTTCCTCGCGGGGATTCTTAGCACCCCTTGGCCATTCAAGGCCTGCCGCGGACTAGGGGCCTTTACTTTCTATACCTGTACCATCTTGTCTTTCTTGGGATATCCATGTGGGCCTTTAATATGGTGGATTCCCGTTGCCTTCCATATTCCTATGCCGTTGACTTGTTCCGTTTATCCGCCTTTTGGGGCGACTTCTCACCCCAAGGGCAAAGGAGTGCCCTGTCTCCCACTTGCTCTTCCACCCGAAGCTGTTGGCTAGTGAAAGGGGACTGCTTATACCGGAAGTTACTCGGTCGACAGAGCCTCGTTAGTTTTCTAGCAGGGTGTACCGCGTGCAGGTGAGATTGTCGTTTGGGTGGAGCTATCACTCGCAACACCCCCTAGAGTCCATCCCTAGACAGACATTATTTCAAATTGTAGTATTGACAAGAAATCTAAAAAATATCCGCCAGTTTACACACAACACAAATTTTTGGTATATAGTTTATGCGCACATTACTTTCTTGGCCCTTCTTTGAAGCTCGAACCTTGTAGAGAATATATTTTTTTTTATTTCACATGAACAATTTTCGTTTCAACCAATAAGCCTAATGTCGAAGAATATTGAAATTACTATAAACCCCAGACGACTAGAACGCAAAATGTGTTTTTTACGAGCACTACTACTGTGCTATTAAATATATATTTTTTTAGGCGCATCCTGGTTCCACTCCAACGAGCTCCTCATTGGTTCTGCAAAGTGCCGTCACTAAAAAATCCGGACACTCCGCCAGCCAATCGCAGAGTTCGACGAGCGTCCTGAATCAATCGGGCAACATCGTGTTTAGTTCGACCGCCATCAAGAGTCAGATACCTCAGCAGGTGCTGTTTTCCAGTCAGGCGAAAGGGGGTTCCGTTAGTACATCGACCACTCAAGCAGGTAATTTTTTGATAAATTCTCTCTCTCAATGTTAGGGTATAATGATTAAGGCTTCTTTCCGGTTATCTGCATCTGCACCTACAATATCCTAATTGAAATAATTGGGTTAGTTTGGGAAAAATCTTATTAGCATTGTGATGTTTGTTATACTTTCTAGGTCACATTGTTCTGGGCAATCAACCAATCAGATTACAGACCGGTAACGCGGCCGGTAGTCAAAGAGTTGTGCTTGCGAGCCAGGGACAAGGGGGACAGATCCTGGCCCAACAGATCCTGTTGCCCGCAGGTTTCCAGGGCACCGCTATCAATATCAAATCTCTGCAAGGAGTTAAGGTCATTCCAATCGCTCAAAATCAAAAGGGTAAGCTATAAGTTATTGTCTTCATTTGTTGATTGTTCCAGGCATCCCGGATGGGATTTAAATCAGCGTACTGAACTGAACTGTGAGTCATGTATTATCAATTGTTTGAAATATTGTAAGAGGAAGAGGGGTATTTTACAGGGTGTCTCACGGTGGATGGTACCTTAGATGTTTCTGGAGAACCACTCAACGGATCATTCTGAAAATTTGATGGTTTACATAAACGGATATGCTCTACCTTGCTAAAATAATTTCGACAATGCAATGTTGCCGCTTCTACTAAAAAGTAGAAGCAACTGTAAAATTTTAAATGGAACACCCTGTATATTGTTGCATATTTGGATTTAGCCGAGAATTCTAGACATATTTCATGAATAATGTCCTATTCCTATTTCCAACTGTTTTTGAAATATTGACAGTTGAAAATCGACCATTTACCAAATTTGATAGCCTGTGAAATCTAAACGGCTAAAGATAGAGCAAAATGGTTTGGACTTTCCTATCTTGGTTTTTCATAAGCTCTCGTTTGACACTAACTTTAGATTTAACCAGAGGTTAAATTTAACCGGAATTTCTTAACCTCTGGTTAAATAAAAAATTAGTGAAACGATAGCTTATGAAAAACCAAGATAGGAAGGTGCAAACCATTTTGCTCTATCTTTAGCCGTTTAGATTACACAGGCTGTCAAACTTGGTAAATGGTCGATTTTCAACTGTCAATCTTTCAAAACCAGTTGGAGATAGGTATAGGACATTATTCATGAAATATGTCTATAATTCTTCGCTAAATCCAAAAATGCAATAATATACAGAGTGTTGCATTTAAAATTTTACAGTTGCTTCTACCAAAGAATATTATAGTACGCAATAGAAAACTCATCTCATGTTAAAAATTTGAATCTCCTATGGAAGCAGACTTTTCGAGCCTGCTTCCATCGAGCGAGTCTCGGCGTAAAAGCGACCGCGTGCCCGGCCACGTTGCCAAATGTGTGCACTTGAAATTTGACCGGCGCGGCGTGGCGTCAAAGATAATTTTACTATATAGGAACATATTTTTTGGTCGTGTCGTGCTGTCACGCAGTAGCGACTTGAGTAGCAAGCGTGCAGGAGTAGGCGAAAAGCAGTTTTCATTTACGTATACCTAAAATAATTATTATTGAGATTTTGAGATATTAAATTCTAATCTAGGTATGGCTTCAAATGCTGGCAATTTATGCCAATATTTAACATTTTACCACTTTATAATATGATTGACAAGGGTGATATGCATAAAATTTAGGCAAATGCTTTTACTTATTTTTTTTAAAATAAAGTTATACAAATTACGAACATCCAACAAGGATAGGTAAAGAGCAAAAGCAAATGCTTTATTTTATTCGTTATAGGCTCATTATTGTCAAAGATTTAGAAAATAAAGGTTATTTTTGTTCAACAATAATTATAGACATCGATGCCAAACAACGTCATCTTAAAGTTAAGGTGAATTCGAACCTAAGAAGAAATCAGTCGATTTTCTTAATAAAAAATAAAACATTAATTTCTTTATCATTTTTTACTCGCAAACGGTTTTATTGATATTGAACAAGAATACCTTTTCTAAAGCTTAAGGTTCAAGCTACCTAAAAATATTTTTTTGCTCGTTATCATACAGGGTGTTAAGAATATACGCGTTAAGCTGTAAACCTTAGTCCGCCCCTGGTAAATTAAAAAAGCTAAATATCTTTTAAGAGCCCTATTTTAAGGGGTCCCTACTAGTGTTATCATATCAAATTTTTATTAACTTACCTACATCAAGTACTTTAAAAGTTTTTCAAGAAAAACCTAAAACCAGCGGCGTCCTTTGGGAGCCCATATCTCCGTAGGGAGGGCCGGTAGGAAAAAAATTATAGGAACTTGTCATGTTATTTTTTCGTGTTCTATCTGAACCCGCGAGATTTCCCAGATTTTCCAGTACGCCCTAACTATTTTTTAGACCCCAGTAGAAATCTTTCTGTTGGTATTAAAATATTCGGTGATTAAACGCGAGTGTAGGTAATTCATTAAGTTTAATGTTATTAAAAAGTGCCTTATATTGGCAGCTTAATTTCTTCTATTTCTGCGCTACAAAAATGTAGTTTCCAATCTTGGTCATTCCCATATCAATTCTATAAGGATTTACTTATTAACATCATCACAATATTACATTTAATTCCTTGACTGACAATGTCAAAAGGTAAATTAGGGTAAAATGTACGAAATGCCTTTTGATGCTATTTTTTTGTTTCACCAGGAACACAGGGTGATTCCTTACCAAAAAAAACCGTACATGCAAAAGTTGTATTATTTTTCCTTTACTATCTTTTAAGCTCCTTGAAAAAAAACAAGTGAGTATCGGAAAGCAGCGAAACAAAAGCAACATGGTTTTTCTCTAATAGACGACCACCCTGTATATTTTACGCTAAAAAGAAAAACTTTTCCTCCTGGCTTCAAAATAGTATATTGTGTAACTAGGAGGAAAAGCAAAACATTCCTGGACGACTGTGGTAATTGCTGGACTTGGCAGCCGAGGCCAGCAACACAGGAGTCCAGGAATGTGCTTTTCCTACGAGTTGCACATACTATTTTTTATCCGATCGAAATTAATTAGAATACGTACTTATAAAAATAGAGCTAAATATTGCTCTAAATAAAAACGGTGTTTTAAATTTAAACTAAACATAATATCAAGTTTTGAATCACGCGAGCTTGAAGTTTATTACGTAACTACGGAAACTACAGCTAAATGTTACTTTTGATAGTTGTCAGATCTGACAAACAAGGCGTTTGAATAGGACAGAAATGTTACATTCCCGTCCTAGGACGGAAGTGTTATATTCCCGGACAGTTATTTTCTATTCCTGTACAGTTATTGCATGTTGCCAAGCAATGAATACAATATACTGGAATCATGACTTTTGCGGTGAAAATACACATCGGAAAGGTGTCGTTTTTCGTCCGATCGGATAAAAATATATAATATGTTGACATTCAGAGTAGATGTTTCAGAAATATTCAAGTTTGAGACTCACATAATTGCAAATGGCTGCCTCGGAATATCCCATACTTGACAACCACGTTGACAAGTTCAAATTTGACAGCGCCAGAAAAGTGAGTTACTAACAATATAATAACAATAATAAAGCGAATACGTTGGCTAGCCATTAGCAATTATATGAGTAATATGTGTAATTATGTGTATTATTACGTGTAATATTTCTGAAACATCTATAGTCAAAAGCGATCTTATCGTGCGGGTCCAAAGGTCATAATTTTCAGTAAAAACTTCATTCGTGGCAGATTTTGCATGTAAAATATGTCAAAGAAATGACATTTAATGAAAAATGTGACCTTTGGACCCGCACGATAAGACCGCTTTTGCCTATACTCTGAGTGTCAACATATTATATATTTTTGAAACCAGGAGAAAAAGCTCTTTCTCTTTAGCGTAAAATATATAGGGTGTTCCATTAGAGAAAACCCATGTTGCTTTTGTTCCGCTGCTTTCCGATACTCACTTGTTTTTTTCAAGGAGCTTAAAAGATAATATAGGAAAAGTAACACAAGTTTTGAATTTACGGTCAATGACTCTTATGAAAAGAAAATATATTTTCACTAATTTAGTTAAAGTAACAAAAAAAAAACAAAAGAATCTAGACTTCCTTGTTTTCTAGGTATTGTGCAAACAATCAACGCGGTAATCATGCTGTTTGAAGACGAAAAAAGTGATGGTAATGGTTAATGGTATTCTTACAAAACCAAGATTTTTTTGAAAATTTTTTCGGTGTCGTTAGGCAGAAAGGCGGCTGGAATTTAAATCCATCCGCAAAATCATTTCGACTATCTTTTAGAATACAAACCATTACTAGCCTTTTAAAGCCGTCACAATATTCGAATTGTAAAGAGGACTTTGACAGGCAAATATTGTTATCTACTAATACAACATCAGAAAACAAGAACAGCGCTGACAATGAATTTTTTAAATGTCTTGAAAGTAAAGACGACATTTCTGATGCGGAATCCACTAGTGCTGAAAATGTATTAATTGAAAACGCAACATACACAACACCTTTGGAATAATGTGCTGTCACTTATTATACAGGGTATCTTATTAAACGATTAAAAAATAAATTTAACTGTTTAGATTGCTTAAATAATTTTGAGAGTTGCAATAAAAGTAATATTCCAGAACTTTTAAAGGATTGAAAGCAAATATTTTTATTAAATAAAAATTATGGAGGAAAATCTGGAATGTCTTTAGTTGTGTACCAAAAGATGACATAGTTGTTATTGTCCAAAAATCATTTTTATATTTCCATAAATATTTTAATCTGTATAAGTCGAGAGAGTACCTTGCGGTAAAAATAACAAACAAAATTTTGGCAAAAAATGTTCGGTGGTTGGGTGATAAAAATAATAATTGTTACAGACACAAAGTTTTATTAATTGAACAGATGGTTTTAACTAACATTTATATGTTTTGTAAATGGACATTAAATAAAAACAAAAAAAAGAGTTTTCAGCAAAAATTAAACAACCTTAAACATCAATAAAAAATAAATTTTGTCAATAATAAAACAATTTAGATAGGTAAATACTACAGGTAAGATTTCGACAGAATTCAAAATAACTATTTTTTAGAACTAAAAAGGTAAAATACGTTTTCAAAAACAGTTTCTTACTTAAAAAAAAAGTATTAGTCGAATATTTAGAAGGTCTTTACCACAAAACTTTAATAAGTTTAGCAGTTTAGCTCCTCTGCTTTGGTTAATTGTACAGTTTGTTTACGTATAATGTTGCCCCCTTTGACTTATTTATGTTTTGAGCTTAAAAAAATACTGAATTTTATAGTTTTAAATATTATGTATGTTACAGTTTTTTGTCGAATAAGATTAGATAATCTGTAAAATGCCGACATAATGTATTTACGACTTTTTTCATTTTTATGTTATTTAATAATATAATATATTCTAGTTTCTGTACATGTAGTATTTTTACATTGTCTCCGGACCTGTATACCAACCTATGCAAATTTTCAGCTCGATATGACAATTTAAATTCAAAACTTGGCCCCCATTTCCTAAATGCGGTCCTGTACGGGCTTAAAACCCCGATATTTTTACATTGTCTTCCGACCTATATACGTATGCAAATTTTCAGCTTCATACGACAATTTAAATTCAAGATTTGACCCTCTCCTCCTAAATACGACCCTGTACCAGCCTAAAAACACGATAATTTTACATTCTTGAGGGACCTATATACGTATGCAAATTTAGAGCTCGATACAATTTAAATTTAAAATTTGGTCCCCTTCTCCTAAATACGGGCCTGTTCCAGCTCAAAAATACTATAATAATTTTACAATGTCTCCGGACTTAAAAACATATGCAAATTTAATGCTCGATACAATTTAAATTTAAAATTGGGTCCCCCTTCTCCTGAATACGGGCCTGTTCCAGCTCAAAAATACCATAATAATTTTACAATGTCTCCGGACCTAAAAACGTATGCAAATTTTCAGCTTGATACGACAATTTAAATTCAAAATTTGGCCCTCTCCTAAATACGGTCTTGTACCAGCTTAAAAACACGTTAATTTTGCATTTTTATCCAAACTAAACATGTACGCAAAATTTCAGCCACATCGGTTTGGGATAACTGTTTTAAAATTATGTGTGTAAATCGTGACAACTTGCCTCGGAAAATGCGAAATAAAATAATATTGAATCGGTATAAGTGGGGACATTTGGCAACATTGCGTCGCGTTGCGACCGGCGACACGAGGGTAACCGCATATTATATTCGTTTTACGGGGGCATTGATGTCTCCGTAGCGATTCACAGATGGCCATTTGAATAAGCCATCTATTCGTAGTAGAATTTTCTTTGCTTCTACTTTTTAGTAGAAGCGGCAACACTGCATTATCGAAAATATTTTAGCAAGGTAGAGCATATCCGTTTAAGTAAACGGCCAAATTTTCAGAATGATCCGTTGAGTGTTCTCCAGAAACGTCTAAGGTCAACAACTAGGCCTGACGGCTTACGCGTGACGTCATCCAAAGTGTTCTTAACTTATTTACAGGCGTATATTGAAATGTGCAGTTTCTTTTAAAATTTCACAGTTAAGTAGACATTTTAGATGCAAAAATCTGGAAAATTATAACAAAAACTTATTTTTTGTAAATTTAACTTTTTTATATATGTATTTTGAAACGTAATACAAGACTTCCTACAAGGTGATATTACTTTAAGCACGACTATTATGACTGATAATGTGTATTACTCATTTTTTTTAAATCAAAAACTAAATTGCAATTTAAATACTTACCTTTTTCTGCATACATAAATAATATTTAAGAGCTTCTGGTTAAAACAAGGCTGCGAGTCATGAACTCAGCCCTTAGACGCGCCTCATTCGATTTTTGTTAAAGGAAAACGAAATTTCAAAGCAAAAACCTTTGAATATCCAGTTTATCAAAATAGAATCTATTTTGATAAACTGAAACCAGATACCACCAATCTATTTAAGAGATAGGTGGTAAAATGTAACTATATAGGTATAAAGGTGTCATAATAGTTAATAGTATTGTCAAATTTGGTAGTGTGTTTTCTCCTCGGTTCTCTCCATCTAAAGAACCTTGCAATATTCAAATATTTATGAAAACATGAAAGCTTTATATAGGTTTCAGATTTTACATTTTGTGTTAGATTGGGTATATTACTCGGTATATTATTGGGGTCTAATATTTATTTATTAAAAGTATCCAGTTTCCTTTTTTTCTTTTTACCCAAAAGATTATGATTATGTTTAGAATAATAATTATTAAGAAGTGTATTTGAAATGCTTCTAAGAAAATTTTTTGAAACATCAAATTTTAGGTGATTTTTACAATTTTCAACAGGAGCCAAAAGGCTGTTTTCATTTAGATAGCTTAACAACAGCTTACAAAGAAAATACTTTTTATTTTAGATATCTAAAAATGTGTCTTTGAACTTATTAATCAGTTTTTTAAATATAATATAGGCTGTTGAAACTACGTCCACTACTTGTTCACGAGGATATAAAAGAGCCCCACGACTTAAGGAATTAATTAAATTGTAAGAATCCTCTATAACACAAGGTTCATTTAAAGTTAAATTTTCTTTGCAAATCCAAATAAGGGTCAATATGAATTTCATCAAAAAGTAATATAACATTTTTATCTTTATCACTCGAATATTGAAAAATATTACGAGCATAGGTTTAAAAAAAAATGCCTTTCATCAATATGGGGATCTGTCAAAAATCTGTTACAAATAGATTTTACTGTGTTAGGATGAGGTAAAATAATAGGAGCATGATTACGCAAATATTTATAGGAATGAGGGCGTATAGTAAACAAAATTGAACATAAAACAATAGTGCTCGGTGAATACCGATATCTCTCTTTTAAAATACTCAACAAAGTTAGCTGTTCTGAAATAAATTTCAGATTTTGTGTAAATTCATCGGAGCCTTTTAGGTTTAAAAGAATATCCGTTACAAATTTATTTTTTTTGTTTTCTCGTCTTGGTCAGAATCAGGTTGATGTAAATTCATCTCGCTCTCGTTATTGGAAGTTTCACTAGTAATGGGGAGGTCATTATTAAGATGAATTGATATCATATTATCAATTGTATCGATTAAACATTCTAATTCATCCAAACTGCCGGTTATAAATGGGGATTTTAAATTTATTATTGAAATAGAAATAGACTGGCCATATAAAAATGTTTCTAATTTTAAATTATTATTTATTACAATCTCCCAAGTTATTATAGGACCAGGTGTATTCTCAAGCTTAAATAAAGTTATTTTATCTATAATAGCTCTTACCGGAAACCACCCTTCCTTGACAATAAAATTTGAAAATAGTCCTCAAAATTTTGAAAACATGTAGCCTCTCTATGGATATTAAACTCCTCTTTACTTTGCTGTATTGCTTGCAACAATTGTAATTCCTCCAGTTCATAATTTTTTTCGTCTTTACTTTTACGAACAAACACATTTTTTGAAGAGTAATTGGGGCAGTTTGGAAAATTAGTTGGTATGACATTTTCCTTCAATCGAGGGTATTTTAAATCTACTGTAATGATTTTACCTGACTTTGGATCCTGTTGCGAATTAATCCAAATTATTACTGCAGAAAAATGTAAGTCGCACACTTTAGTGTTTTTATTGGGCACTAAATTGTCTCGCGGGATAGCTTGAAGCCATTTCTTTTGCAACACATCACTTTTTGGAAAGCTAAAAACATGAACTTTAGGTCCTTTCGGGTAGTTTCCACGACAGCCTGGTGCACAGCATCTGGACGGCATTGTTCACATAAATTTAAACACACTAAAGTACTGATATTATAAAGAAATAAACAGAAAATCAATGGAAAATCGAAAAACAATTAAGAAACCAATCATTGAGATTCGAGAAAGTGGAGACCTAAATCCATTAGATCATGTTAACATGACCGTTACATGGTTTATGTTCTTAAAACCTTTGAGAAATTTAAGAGCATCCTGGCCCTCCGAACCGACAGTGTTACAGGGCTTCCATAGTTTTTTTTTCAAATCTCTACTTTACTGACGAAGCGCATAACAAGAACTTTGATGAGAGGAAGTAGCTTCATTTTTAATCCTTTATTCGCCGAGACTTGTTAAGTCAGTAACATTTTTTGTCAGCTCGACTGTTAGAGCAAATTGCACTCTTTGTACTTTTTGTGGTTTACGACAAACATCTAAGCGTCTTTCATGACCGATTTGTTTTTAAACTTTCAAAGTTTCGAGCCAATTAGCCGACTGTTTTCTAACTGGGTCACGAATTAATTCCGCTAGGCAAATAACTCCCCGTTTTTAATCCCCTGCAGCGATGGATATTTTTAAGGGAATTAACACTGTTTTAATACCCTTACTGAGAATTTTAATTAGGGCTCGGATTTCGAGCGAATGAAAAAGTAGTTCTCCGTTGGAGTCGGGAAAAATATGCCTCCGATGCGACTTAAGGATTTTTATAATAATGAATGCCATGTACTGAACAAATTCCATTTGAAGTTGTAGAAATTCTTCCCTTGTTTGTATGTATTGAAGTAATGTACACATATATAAAAATCCAGTGGATTTAGGTTAGAGTATCGAGGCGGCTAGCCTACTGGACCATCACGACCAATTCAACGATGAGCATGTGTTCCCTAATAGGTGCAGCAAAATGTTGTTGAAACCACGTTCTCTTTCTCGCTAATACAGGCAACATGTTATATAATTCCAAATTATAACTCTCTTTACTGCTTGTATTCTAGATAGAACTACTGCTAAAAACTGATTTGAAATTGGACGCGTTGTTGTTATTCAATTTAAAGATAAAAATACTCTGCAGATGGCGCTGAACGACAGATTGCTATCAAAATAAGAATTGCCAAATAAATAAACTACAATCAGATGTATACCTTGAAATTCGGTCAACACCAGTCTTTGTAATAGCTCAACCAGCACCGTCTGCAACCAATCACCTAGGCTAGCTCGTCTCAGGGTGGTTCAAACTTTATCTTTCCCACTATCAAGTTCCAAAATGATGTACCTGGATATGGAATTAAATCAAAATAAGTAAAAGTCCAAGTCGGGGTTGGACGCCACCAAGTTTACATTAGTTGGCAAAGCCCTATCGTTGTTTATACGGACACAATAAAAAAACACTTGAGAATAAAAGAATCAGAGTTCAAACTCAAATGTCAAATTAAGTAAATAATTACCTGTCGAAGTCTACGCTACCTGCACAGTTACCACTCAAGATCTAGATTCTCAAATTCACACAAAATAATACCAAGTATGTGAGGCCATTACTTTTATTTTGGAGTAAAAATAAGAGCAAGCTTCTCTAGCCTTATAAGAGAATTTCCTGGGTTGAAAGAACCTAGCTACCCCGGAGTGAAATTTCGAAATGGCCCAGTCTACTGTCTAACTAGACACAAAGTCTTGTCAACTTGACAGTCTAATTTAAAATTTTGAAAAAGGTATCAGAAAAGGATATTAAAATTTAGAAAATTCACTTCTCCGAAACGCTCTGCTGTAACCTGCAACCTAGACAGTGATAGAATTACCGGACCTATCACATAAACTATACTAAGTTAATTCAACTCGGTTAGTATAGCCTTTCCAAAAGCCCGAGTTGCAAGTTTCAAACAGAAATCATATCCCTCAAAATACTATGTTACGTTTTAATATCAATGCCAAAATAAAGAAGAAAAAAAAGAATTAGAATGAATAAACTTCCTCGGTTATAATATGCACTAGAGGTTATCCATAAATCTAGTACCCGTAAGAAGTAACTAATGGAACTATGCCGGCGTAGCTACACTTCACAAAAGGT
>MU188962.1:0-33678 GCA_016904865.1 Pissodes strobi | reverse complement strand
TATATTCTAAAGAAAATATTAAAGCGATTAGGGATAATGTTTGAGTACTAAATTATGTTTAAATTTAAAAGTCATAACTGGGGTTCACCAAAACCTTCCTGAGTATCTTGAAAAGATAAATGGGCTTATTGCCATAATGGCGGTTGCTAGAAATTACTTCTAAAAACTAACCCTCTCTCGAGAGTCTCAAACGGCTTCCAGCCTATTTCATCTACGAAATGGATCACTACTCGAGAGCTACTTCTTCACCCAAGGAATTTTCTTCGGCTAATGACAAAACAAAATCCTCACAGAATCAACAACAACCGTTTTTCTTCTGTTTTCCCTCATCCTACTGGATCAATAAACAGAAAAAAATCTGTAATCACGTCAAAAACTATCGACTGACATTCAACTAAAATCCTTAAATGTCAATTCGAATACTGCTGTCAGAATACTAGACAGGTTCGAACTTATCGAGAAAAAGACAATAGAGATGATTAACCAAACGAGATTCCTTCCTAAAATGACTTTATAAAAATGAGAATTTCCACCCGTAACAAACAGCTCCGGTAAATAATTTCTTAAGAAATCTAAATAGGACACATAATCTAGTCCATTTGGTAGAATGGCAGGGCCAAATTTCATTTTCAATTATACCAGAAGAAATATTAATTAAAAACTGGTATTACAATTTGATACTCGTAATACCCCCATTCATTACGAGTAGCAAATTTGCAAAACCATCAGAATAAATTACCACCGTCTTATTGGTAGTTTTCCTGTTCTCCATTTCCTTGTTCTATGGCCGTTAATACCGTGGCTAGATTCTGGAAAACTTCTTCCTTGGTCATTGGTTCATATTCAGATTCCTTTGAAGCATGATATTTAAGGAAGCTTATTAAAATTGCATTTATCTCCTATACCAAGCCGAAATTGAAAAATATCAAGAGAGGCTTTTAAATCAAAGCATTTCGGAAATATTTTGAAAAAATTTTAAAACTTCTAACACCCTGTGTCTTTAAAACAAAACATCTGCGGACTCATGTTGATAGGATTATATTGGATTAAACTTTTTGGGAGCTTTCCTAAACGGCCTGTCCACTACTTGCCTGGTCTTTATCCACCAAATCACTGCTCCATAATATGTTATCATGGTTCTCGCCACCCTCGTGTATAACCATAGGATCATCTTAGGACTTAGACTCCAATTTTTCCCATATATTCTTTACACTTGCCTACCGCAGCATCATGTGTGAATTCCATGTCAACTTTTGATCAAAAATGATTCCTAAGCATTTCATCTTCTATAGAAAAGAAAATTGTTTTTCTGTCGAGAACTAGTGGCCTTATATGCCTGCCAACTAGTTCTAGGGTAAACATAAATGATGACAGGCCTATTGGTTTGTTGATAGGAACTATTTGTTTTATTTTTTTGAATACCCAGGCAAATTCTGGGAATAATTTTGATATTTTCACTCATCAGTAGCCTGATGCTATGGCATGCACAATTCAAATAAGTTATTTGATAACTCGGCCCTTAAATTGACTTTTATGTCAGGTTTTGGTCAAATATTTCATCGTTTTTTGCAAAGGTTTTTTTTTCATTTTTTGATGTGTAAACATCTGACACGGTATGAGGATAAATCTCGGCAAATGGGATGGAAATGTGGGGACGGAAATGTGTAAACCGATGTGACATCATAACCCATGTGCATTGAGGAGCAAGCTAGTCCAGGACCGCCGCGATTGCAACGACTCAAGTGGCGCTAGCCGCTGGGGCGGTATTAGATATTCATGTCCATGATGTCGATATAGAACATGTTTACACATCAGTGTCTCGAGTACTAGCAGACTCGCTCAATTTTATTTTAATTCCATTCACTTTACACAGACAAAATAACATGTTTTATTTAAAATTAGTAATTATACGATTTATATGAGCATGGAGTATGTCAATTTAACCCTGCGCCAGTATGGTGGGAAAGTATAAAGTATATCGTTAAAAGTATGGTGGGACATCAGATACCCCACTTAATTATTCTCTTTATTTATTTATGTATTTTATATACCTATAAGAAACATTTCGGTTAAATAAAGTATCTTTATATTACTAAACTAAACACAAAACAAAATAAAATATAACTCTGAAGCGAGAATATACACAATGCCGTCGCCGGGTTTATAATCATGGATTGTCTAAAAGTCTAGATCTGATCTGATTCAGATCCAGATCATCGGAATCGATCGAATCTGAATGATCTGATTCACTAGTTTGCAAGAGTTCAAGTTCAGAGACCAATAATTCTTCTTCTGAAAAGACTGATTCTGAAATATCAATCACGACATTCATGACCTGGGTCTGGGTGCTTGTTATTTTCAACCAACTCGATTCCCTCATTACTCAATAATTTGAGGTTGTGATTGATGTAAAAAAAATTTGCTGCCCTTTCATTGGTGAGTGAGCCTGTTTCTCTTTTTTGTATGTACATTCGTGTACATACATGAGGCCGAAGATGATGGTAGCTCCAGAAATCTGACTGCAACTTTTGCCTGTGCTGACCCACCGCAGAAGCCACTCCACCATGCAGTTGGACTTACAGTAGCAAGACAGTCCCAGAGAAACTTTTTTTGGAGAACCCTCTTTGGCTCTGTACTGTGATAGTTCTGCCAGAACATCCTGTTCAGCAATATTTTGCATTTTGGTGGCTGCGTTGTACACTTCTTCCGTAGCATCAGTCTGCAAGGGTTAAATAAAAAATTTCAATATGTTAAATAATAATTACTAAGTGGCTTATAAGAAAACAGCTATCAGCTATCAATCTATCATTATTACCTTTCATCTTCTGTAAGCGCATCCTATGAAGCGGAGATCCAGTAAAGTGGCTCTACTCGATGGAAATCATACCAGTCGGTCTTGCATAAGTTTTTTTTATTTTTCTTCCTCGGCCTTTGATAATGGGCTGTCGGCCAGAGCCTTATCCTACCCCCCTTCTGTAAGCTAGTCATTAGTCCAACGCAGTGAGATAAATGAGGGACATCAGATTCTAAAACCGTTATCGCATTAGCAATGGGGTTGAGAAACTCATAAAAAGTTTTTGCTTTGTTCAAAAAAACTGCATTTAATGCATTTTTGTTTAGGACTTCATTTTTTTACAGCTTCATCAATGGCCATTTTATTGGCAAGAACACTTTTTAAACAATGTACTATCGAGCCCCATCTTGTTTGAACACGCAGCTTTAAAGTCTTTGTCCTTTTTTTCCAAAATAGCTGAATTTAAAATTTTAGTATTTCTGATGCCGTTTATCATCTTCACAGCATCAGTAACAAATGCACTCAGTGTTTTATTTTTTTTTAAAGTCCGAAAAGATTAAATTTATAGAGTGTGCAATGCAGCCAGCCTTATGTGTATAAATTTGTACCACAGTATTTTTGTCGTAACAGCTCTCATGCCTCTTTCATATTGGCTGCGTTATCAGTGATGATGCCAAACACTTTATGGGGCTCCAGCTCTTCTATTACCTCTCCAAGAATTCGTGCAATATAATCAGCTGTATGTCTATATGTGCTAGTTTCGAGAACTTGGTTTCGGGGTTGCTACAACAAAGTTGACGATAGAATCTCTACGTACATTGCTCCATCCATCAGCTATTATGGAGAACGATTTTGCGGCGGCTGTAATGAAAGGAATGTAAAGGAGTTAGTTTCAATTTTTGACTGAAGTACGTAAGCTGCTTGTTTTGTTCTATCAATTCTATCACGTTATATGATATCCGGAAAGATATGAGCGACCACAAAACAAAGCTGATAAGAAATACAATAGAAGATAACAGAAGCATGAAGGCTCTCAGATCCAAGCTATCAAACGGAAGGCCAAAAATGACCGAAATAAGAAACAAGGATGGTATCATAGTCAGTAATCGGAAAGAGATCGCAAACGCTGTTCAGGACTTCTATAAAAAGCTGTATAGTTCTATAGCCCACGATAATCATCTATCAAAAATAAAAAATTCAAAACGTATCGGAAGAAATTCCCGAAATTGATACAGGCGAACTAATGGCAGCACTAATCCAGATGAGAAACAGAAGAAGCCCAGGAGAGGATCAAATTACCAGCGAAATCATCAAAATGGGTGGCGCAGCTGTTCTGGAAGGTGTACGAATCCTACTGAATAAATGTCTGACGGAAGAAAGAATCCCAAAGAAATGGCAAAATGCGGAAGTTATTCTGCTATACAAGAAAGGAGACAGAAACAACATCTAAAATTACCGTCCTATCAGTTTGTTATCGCATTTATATAAGCTATTAACAAAGATTGTAACAAACCGGTTGACTCACAAAATGGATTCATACCAACCATACGAACAAGCGGGATTTCGGAAGGGATTCGGTACTATAGACCACTTGCAGACACTTCGTACTCTTATCGAAAAAAGCACTGAGTATAACATAGAAATGCACATAGCCTTCGTAGACTACCAGAAGGCTTTTGACTCCGTCGACACCTGGGCCATACTTCGATCCCTAGACAATGCGAGAATCGATTCCAGGTACTCAAACTTGATCAAGTAGATCTATGAAAACGCGACCATCCAATTAAAAATTGACGGAGATTCAAAGACAGATAATATTCCAATCAAAAGAGGAGTGCGGCAAGGAGACACAATTTCGCCGAAACTATTCACATTAGCCTTGGACGATGTCTTTAAAAAACTGAACTGGCATACAAATAGAATAAATATCGACGAAGTGCACCTCAACCACTTGCGATTCGCAGACGATATTGTGGTCATGGCAGCACTGCAGAAGAACTCAAGATCATGCTTCAAGAACTCCACCAGGTCAGCGAAAATCGGTCTTGAAAGAACATCAAAAACCAAAGTCATGAGCCCAGAAAATATCCAGGTAATAATTGATAACCAACCCATTGAAAAAGTATCAGAATATGTTTATATTGGTCATAAAATTAAATTGGGAAAGGAAAACCAGATTTCTGAAATTTCAAGAAGAATAGGGCTTTCCTGGGTGGCTTTTCGAAAATTGGGTTACATTCTTAAATCCAAGGATTTCCCTATCAATCTTAGAAGAAAAGTATTCGAGTGATGTGTACTGCCGGTGCTCACTTATGGTCTTGAAACAATGCCCATAACTCGCAAGACATCCAGCAGACTGCAAACCACACAGAGAGCAATGGAAAGGGCTATGCTCGGAATTAGTGTGAGGGACAGAGTCCGAAACGAAGTGATCAGAAGACGAACGGGCGTGACGGAGGTACTAATTCGAGTGGCGCAGCTTAAGTGGAGATGGGCTGGTCACATAGCAAGGCTGTCCGGGTGGACAATAAGAATCCTAAGTTGCCGTCCAAGATACACCAAACGAAGCGTTGGCAGACCCCAGAGAAGATGGCGAGATGACTTCCAAAGGATCGCAGGAAAGAACTGGATACAAACTGCAGCAAACAGGGAGACGCGGAAATCTTTGGAAGAGGCCTACATCAAGGAGTGGATATTCATTCATCATCATTGGAAATATTGAGAGCGTGGCATCGTTCATCATCTCTCATCAGCCTCACCTGAGTCATCTCAATCATCTCATGTAGTTTGTAGAAGTTTAGAACAATTTTTGATGTTGATTGTTGATTTTGTATGAGGGTAATTATCGGCAAATGCAACGGAAATGGGGGGACGGAAATGTGGGGACGGAGCTGTGGGGACAGAATGTGTAAACCGATTCTAGCCGCTAGGCGGTATTATTATACAATTTTGCCATTTAAAATCGTTTTAAACGGATTTTAGACGATAAAAAAGCATATTTTAAATTAAACGAACCGTCAAATGTATTATTTTTATTATATTATATTCGCAGTGTATTTGGATCCATAGCACAGCTTATTTTTAATGGACGGTTGAATTTAAAATGAATTTTCGCTTCAAAATCCGCGACAAATTCGTCCGAAGCCACGGCTATCATCCTAAAAAAGTCAGAATTTTCGGATTTTTATACAATTTTGCCATTTAAAATCGTTTTTAAACGGATTATAGACTATAAAAGAGCATATTATTATTTTAAATTAAACGAACTGTCAAAAATATTATTCAGATGCCCAGACGTTTAAAACAATATTGAGTCTCTTCTAAAATTTTAAAAAGTTGGTTATCGACTTTCCCAAATCAAAGGATGTCGGCCCAAGATTATAAGGTAAATAAGCTGTGTCCATATGTTGATGTTGTTCCTGGTGGCATTAGATTTTCGTGTCGAATTTGTACAGGGAATTAATCCACTCCGAAGCTGCCAGTAAGTATTATTAAAAAATCCTAACTAATATTATAAATGCGAATGCGTTTGTTTTTATTCTCTGAATAAGCTAAAATGTACAGGTAACGGCCATAGCACGTTGAAAATACCAGTTCTCGTCCGATCACTGAAGTTAAGCAACGTCGGGCGTGATTAGTACTTGGATGGGTGACCGCTTGGAACACAACGTGCTGTTGTAACTTTTTTACAACCGATGTCGTTATAGGATATGTTTACACATCAGTCTCGAGTACTAGCAGACTCGCTAATTTTTTTTTTATTTATTAAACGGGAAACCCGTTAATAAATAATGATTAAATAACAACAGTATACCATATGGTTATGTCAATATAAATTTACAAAATTAAATAAGATTCTAGAATGTATAATTCCAGAACAATAGGTAACAGCCATACTAAAAATAACAATCAAATCACAAGAACATCAATACTAGTATAATTTGGCAGAATTTTAGTAAAAAACCTTATATTATACTAACAGTAATAACATTACATCCACTAAAGTGAGTATTCCCAGCAGAGTATTCCTAAAGACCTGCAAAGAACCATGAAAAACATCCAATCTATCCTCTCCATTTAAAAAACTCCAGAGATCTGTCCACAAAAGAATGTTTACCATAATTTGTTCTATGAAAACTAATGGAAAATAGATTATTATGCCCTAGCGTTCTTTGCGGAACTGAAAAATTTATTTCCGATAGCAAAAATGAGATAAATGTCATACATAATCCTTCTTTTATCAAGAGTAAGCAATTTCAGTTTATGCAAAATACGAGAGTAATCATGATCAGCAATGAGATTCAAATTAAACCTATAATTACAATATCTCAAGAATTTGTTTTGTATTCTTTCGAGTAATGACTTATAAACATTATACTGAGGCGTCCAGATGCTTGAATCGTATTCAAGTTGTGATCTGACCAAACCAACATATACTGACCTCACAGCTTCCAGAGAAAGATCTGTACAATTTCTTAAAGTAAATCCCAACATCCTTTGAGACTTAACCACCAATTGATTGATATGCTCACCAAAACCCAAACTAGAATCAAAAAGTATTCCCAAATCCTTAGCCAGTTCCCTGTTTTCCAGCAAATGACCATCCATTGAATAAGAGGATGGGATCTTATTTTTCCTTTGATTAAAAGAAATCTTAAAGCATTTTTCAACATTCAAATCTAGCAAGATTAACTTACACCATTCACGCAGATTATCCAGATCCCCCTGAAGTAAACTAATATCAGTATCATTCAGAATCAATGAAAATAATTTGAGATCATCAGCAAGCATGAAAAATTCGCAATGCTCTATACAATCTTTGAGGTCATTGACAAAGAGACTAAACAGCAAAGGAGAGCAATGCCCCCCCTGAGGGACCCCAGAGCACACATCAATCACTCTTGACAAAAAATTACCAATTTTTGCCTTCAAACTTCTCCCACTAAGAAAACTATGCACCCACATCGCCAATTTTTCTGAAAAACCTAAATGTTTTAACTTCTAAATTAACAACAAGTGATTAACTCTGTCAAATGCCTTGGAGAAATCGGTATATATGGCATCAACCTGATACAGGGGGCATCCGACAGTTTAATGTTGTAAACAAGTAGATTGGTTATCGTAGATCGACCTCCCCTAAAGCCATGTTGCCCTTCAATTAAAATCCCTTTACACTGCCAATTCAAATAGACATACATTAAACTATCAAACACTTTTGGGATAGAAGACTGCACAGATACACTACGATAGTTTTTAATATCATTTCTTGCACCTGACTTTCCTTCCAAATGGCTGGAAACACCCCAGCAGACAAAGGTATATTAAATAACTTACACGGCTGAGATAATGAATACATACACTGTCTCAAGACCAAATTTGAAATACCATCAGGACCAATCATTAACTTATTAGGCAATGACCCTAACTTATCGAATACCTCAGACACACTTATAATTGGACAGTCAATATTAATTAGTGGTAAGACCGTAGCGAAGTGATCAGCAAAAAGATCAACAATTCCCGGACCATCAGTAGCTATTACATGGTTAAGACTCATATTTTTTGGAAATTCATTTGAACCTCTTTTTATTTACAAATTTCCAGAAATTTTTTGGGTTGGTAGTCAGATCACTATTTATTGTGTTTAAATAATTCATATAACACTCATGTGCTAATTTCTTACACTGTGCTCTAACCCTACTAAATTTCAAATAGTCTGTAGCATTCTTAGACCTCTGATATATTATGTGCTTGTTTCTTTTAAGAGAAATCAACCTTCTTAAATCTCCAGAAAAGTAGGAAGGAAAGTTGGATGTTCTAAATCTCTTCTGTGGAACAAAACACTGAATCCCATACAATTCGGAGAATGGATCTATATCTCCATCATTGAAAATGTAACTGCAATCTATTGAAAATAAATAATCATTCAGACCCTGATAATTACCATCTTTAAAATCAAAGTAAAAATCATCTATCCTAAGTGGTTTTAACCTAGCATTATTTAACTTGAAACTACAAGAGTATGAAGTGTGATTAATAGAGTCACTAAAAATAGGATGCAGAGATCTAAAACAATCAATAGAACAATCATTCGTAAATAGCAAATCCAAAAATATATTTCTGCTGTTCGTAGCATCAATCATTTGGTGCATATTATAGAAGCCGTACATTTGTGCCAGTTGTAAAGCAGATGAATGGGCTGGACATCTCACTTCCTCTCCATTTTCAGCATTCGACCAACGCGCCTCGGGTAAATTAAAGTCCCCTACTATGTACAGCTTAGAATTGGGATACTCAGCACAAATTTGTTCAACCGTCAGACAGAATTAGAACATAGATCATTGCATTGATCTCAAAAGCTAATTAATTACTTACCAATTATTGTTTCGGTCACTTTTAAATGTAGAATTTTATATTCATTCTTTAACAGAGTGCTGAGTGGGTATTTTATAACCAGGCCTCGGGAATTTCATAAAATCGAGCCAGGCTTGATAAATGGCACGGCATATCAGTTCATCCGCCTTTTTCTGGTCGCTAAGTCCCATGCTGTCAAGAAAACTCCTGACTCCTCTAGGCATTCCTGGCTGGGTAGGGACTGTAGACGTAGAGACAGAAGACCCGAAAGCCGATATTAGTGATTCATTCCTTTTTGATTTTCCTGCGAAATAGTGTCCACTTTTTCGTATAAGCCGCATTTCGAATGCCTCCAGTTTTTTACTGCTAGCCTCTGTCAGGGTCCAGGATTCCACCCCATAGAGCAGCACCGGAAATACATAGCAGCGGAGAAGTCTTATCTTAGTAGATAACTTAAGCTCATAGCTTTGTAGAAGTTTAGCCATCTTTACGAACTGTGCTCTGGCTTTTTCAATGCGAACTTTAATCTCAACTGAGTTCATTCGTTGTAGTGCCAATATATGTATATTTAATCCTCTCTATTGCTTTACCATCTACCAGTAGTTGTCCTGTTGGTGTTGGATTTTTACTGATGACCATGTATTTCGTTTTATTTGTATTTGGATACAAATACATACAGATCACTACCTGTATTACAGATCACTACCTGTATTACTAAATATTGTGTTTTTCTTGTCTTATCCTGTTGGACAGAAATGTTTAAATAAATCACACACTATAGTACCATAAATAACATATATTTTTTTTGTTTTAATTCTAGGTCAGGGTCGACAAATTGTCGCTAAAGTAATGAGTCCAAGCGTTATGAAACAAACGAGCCAACCGACTTCGGTGCAGCTACAAGAATCCGTGACCATCCACAGTTCGGAGAGCGAATGATGCTTTTCTATATTTAATTTCGTTTTTAAGTAGTACCAAGTTCGTAGTCATCTTAATTCGTTTTTAGGGGGCCATTGCATATTGAATAGCTACGTTACAGTTTCAAGCGTAAAAGACTGTTTTTGTGTAGTAGATACTTTTTCGCTCGAATGTATTACGACATTGTTGAAGAGGCACATTTGCTATACTATATTGTGAAAAAAGGGCAAATGTATTTTTTGCAGCTGATTCGGTGTTATTTTAAAATATTTAGAATTTCAGAATCGCACCGAAATCTGTGCCTGATTGAAAAGAAAAAGATAAGCTTCCTAAAGAAACTAAATTATACCTGTTTTTTTCGTGGGCAGAAAATATAGTTGACAATGATTGAAAATAAAATTCGCAATCGCTAGAAAGTTGTTCTAAATAAGTGGTTTATTTATTTGTATAAAATTCTGATAAAATATAGATTCTTCATAAGATGCATAGAGTGTGTTTTATTTACCCGTTGTATTGCCAACTATAGATAATTCATCCGAGAATTTACAATAGATGCGAAAAAGACATTGGCCCTACTCAGTTTGGGTTCCGTCAAGGCTTCGGTATACGTGAAACACTCTTCAGCCTTACCGTATTACTCCAGAAATGCAGACTGCCAGAAGGCGTTCGATTGTATCAAACATACTAATGTGATGAACCATGGGCCAACACCTGATTTATTTTAATAATTTTGTAAAACAAAAATAAATAGAAATTTTAATTTAATTTGAATCGTTCCCAATTAAATGAAAACCAAGTAGAACTCGAACCGTGTTTTCGCCGAAATCAGGGCAAAGTTGCGTAACATCACGTGTTCCTTGATGCAGGTGTCCAGAGATTCTTGATTTTCTGGGGGACAAAATGCGTCAAAATCCTGCTATAAAAGCGTGACCTTATCGAAGAAAAATCGGTCTTATTTTCAAATCCAGTTGCAGTAGGTCGTAATGGCCAAATCCATTTCTAAGAAATATCAGTTGCCGCGGGTTGCGATGCTGAAAATTGGTTAAAAAGTTTAAAAATTTTAAATCTTAATTTTCTAGTCGGTAATAATGGTCTTAGTTGTGACCAAACCGAAAGTAGTGCCTTTCAGTTTAAGGGTTCGTGGAAATAACTAGAGTAAATTCACGTCGTCGGGTCAAAAAGTAATGTATAGAAACGTTGTTGAAAATTCGTCATCCGTCGAGGGAAACAGTGGTCACACAGAAGCAATGAAGGCTTCAGTAGCAGGTTCCGGGTAAACATTAAGCGTTAGCCAGTAAGTTTAGTTTTAAGTCATAATGTGTAGAGCTCGGTGTAGAGTGCTTGTATAGGGGTTCGCGAGACCGAGACCGAGACCGAGACCTGGCAAGTCTCGGTCTTGGTCTCGAAGAAAAAATTTAGTCTCGGGCTCGGTCTTGGGTCTCGAAGCTCGAGACCGAGACCGAGACTACCTTGGTCTCGGTCTCGGTCTCGGTCTTGTCTCGGTTTGGTCTCGGTCTCGGTTTGAGCAAATAAAAAGTAATTAAATAATTTACTGTTTTATTTCGTTAATAACACAAACGTTTCTTCGGAATGTTAAGTTAAATTACACATCTAGTAAGTGTCTTTTGTATATCAGTTCTTGGTGTAGATGTGATATTAGGGGTAAACTTAAATAGGTATATACCTACTAATATTTTAATATATTTCATGTTAGTTTCTAAAATGTTGTTTTGATATAAAAATACTTACCTCTAATGTAGGTAGGTATACAAGTGATAGGGATTTTTAAGTATGTACAGGGTGTCCCAAATTCTAGCCTCATCATTGGGATCTCGGGAACTAGAAGAGATACGAGGTCGGTTAAATGGAGGCAAAGTTGCGCGATTTGATGCTGATCAAAATGCCACTTATATAAGTTTAAAAATTCCTAACACTTCCGAAGAAGATTTTTGAAAAAAAAAAACGAATATTCGCGATTTAATTTAAATTTTTTTATGACTTTATTTGAATAGATATAGCAAAATAAATTTTACATTCTCATTGTTACTTTTTCTTTTCTACAAGATGGTGTTATCAGATTTTCAAACCGACGTTTCGTCTTTGAGCTGCCATCATCAACTTTGGTTTTTAAATACGGTCCTGGATTTTTTATTACTGACTTTAAGAACTTCTAAGGTCCAAGAATCAATAATGTATCGCACCTATTCAAAAAATTGATAGTAATGGTATTTTTCATAAAAACTTATGTGTTAGAGAGAGACAGAAAACAGATTTTTGTTAAGATCTTACCAGGAAATCATTACAATGATTTTTTCGAAGAGTATGCGATACAACAATGAGAATGTGATTTATTATTTGTTCCAAATCTAATCTCACACAACTATTTACGTGGGTAAATTGCTAAAAATTTGGACTGAGCCTATGGTTTTAGGGTTGACACTTTAATAATAATTATATTATTTATTAACTACTTCTTATGTTAGTTTTTAAGCTTTCTTTATGCAAAGCATTAATGCGTAAAAAAGGTGTTTGTTTTTAATCCTATTAAAAAAATCTATTTTCTATCTCTCTCTAACACATGAGTTCTTATGGAAAATGTCACCAATATCAATTTTTCGAATAAGTGCGATACATCATTGCTTTTAGAAGCTCTTAAAGTCCGTAATAAAAAATCCAGGACCGTATTTAAAAAAACAAAGTTGATGATGGCAGCTCAAAGACGAAACGTCGGCCTGAAAATCTGATAACACCATCTAGATGAACAGAAAAAGTAGCAATGAAAATGTGAAATTTATTTTGCTACACCTATTCAAAAAATAAAAATGAAATCGCGAATATTCGGTTTTTTCCAAAACTCTTCGGAAGTATTCGGAATTTTTAAACTTGTAAGGTGGCATTTTGATCAGCATCAAATTGCGCAACTTTGCCTCCATTTAATCAACCTCGTATCTCTTCTAGTTTCCGAGATTCCAATGATGAGGTTCGAATTTGGGACACCCTGTACACATAAAAACTAGGTACCGATTTATGTCAATTTTAATGTCAAAGTCAACGCTTTTTCTTCTTATTTTTTACATTTCTTATCAGTTGTAGCGTAGCCATACAAAGTGATGTCATTTTCAAACATTCTGTATTTTATGGATAGATTTATTTTGAAATCTCTTAAAATTTAACGGTATACAGGGTGTCGCGAAATTAGTGGACGAAACATCAACCATGTATTTATCGGTCAAAAATAACTAAAATTTTTCTTATAAATATATATTGGGAAGGGAGCTAGAGCCTCTTAAAAATGGTCCCCTGAATATGGTCTTCTTTAATTATTTCCGCAACGGTGTAAAATAGAGTTTTAAAATTTTGGGATTCTACTAACTTTAATATTCTGAATTTAAAAATGGAATTAAAAATAAAATTTTTTAGTTAGGTGCGAATATTTTAGGGGGTAAATTTAAAAATTTACTTTTTTTGGGCTAACCTTTTATATATTTTTTCTTCAAATTTTGAAAATTTGAATTTTTTTTGCAAAAAAGTGCCTCTTAGTTTGCTTCGCTAGGACGCAGCGTTTTTGAGAAAATCGGATTTTAAAGTATACTGACTGCCAAAAACGAGTGTAAAATGAAGGTTATAATTTTTGATATTCCCCAAAAATTCCTTTTGAAGTTACAAAACTTCATAATATTATTGTAAAATAGTAGAAACACTTGTTCCAGAAAAAAGTTATGATAGATTTTCAAAATTTGACAAACTATAGCATTCAATTTACACCCGTTTTTGGCAGTCGGAATACATTTATAATCCGTTTTTCTCAAAACCCTGCGTCTTAATGATACGAAAGAAGAGGCACTTTTTTACCCAAAAAAAATAAAATTTTCAAAATGTATAAAGAAAATAAGAAATAGTCCACAAAAAAGTTGACGTTAATTTTTTATATTCACTCCCAAAATGTTAGGCATTTTTCTTATTCCATTTCCGAATTCTAAATAATGTGAAACTCATAGCTGTTTATCGCTTGGAAATGGATCAAAATAAGTTATCTACATAATTACATATTATGTACATAAGAGTATAACCTTTCTTCTAGAATCATAAAAAGAAACAGCCCAATTTAAAATAAACAAGCGTTATACCCGGATTTGCACGATTTTTAAATTTTTTGGTTGATTGGACCCCGTTGGCATAAGTTGCCAATAACATACATAAAAATTTGATTTTTTCAGAAAAATAAGTTTTGAAAATTCAACAAATAAAAATATTTTTCGAGACCGAGACCGAGAGTCTCGGTACCTTGGTCTCGGTCTTGGTCTCGGTCTCGATAGGTAAGTCTCGGTCTCGGTCTCGATTCTAATGTTCAAGTCTCGGTCTCGGTCTCGGTCTCGTTTTCGAGACCGAGACAAGACCGAGACCGAGACCATAGTCTCGCGAACCCCTATGCTTGTATAACATTAAATTTTATTGTGGTAGATCTGCGAGAATTTCGTGAGTATTTCAGTAAAACATTTCATTGCTCAAGTTAGACAATAATTTTAGTTTTAAATCATAATGCGTAGATTGCTTGTATATTTGAAAACATTTATCGTTGTCTGTCTGCAAGAAATACCTACCTGAGTATTTCAGTAAAACATTTCAGTGCTCAAGTTAGACAGAAAGTTTAGTTTTAAATCATAATGTGTAGATTGCTTGTATATTTAAAAACATTTATCGTTGTCTGTTTGCAAGAAATTCATGAGTATTTCAGTAAAACATTGCAGTGCTCAAGTTAGACAGAAAGTTTAGTTTTAAATCATAATGTGTAGATTGCTTGTATATTTGAAAACATTTATCGTTGTCTGTCTGCAAGAAATACCTGAATATTTCAGTAAATCATTTCAGTGCTCAAGTTAGACAGAAAGTTTAGTTTTCAGTCATAATGTGTAGATTGCTTGTATATTTGAAAACATTTATCGTGGTCTGTCTGCAAGAAATACCTGAGTATTTGAGTAAAATATTTCAGTGCTCAAGTTAGACAGAAAGTTTAGTTTTAAATCATAATGTGTAGATTGCTTGTATATTTAAAAACATTTATCGTTGTTTGTTTGCAAGAAATTCATGAGTATTTCAGTAAAACAATTCAGTGCTCAAGTTAGATAGTAAGTTTAATTTAAATAATGAGGCGTAGAGTGCCTGTATATTGGGAAACATTTATTGCTGTAGTATTCGATAATTAAAAGAGTATCCCATTAAATAATTAGTGCTATCATACTTCGTATTTTATTTAGTTAATTCACTGCGGAAAAGATCATTGCTGAATTGAATATATTTTATTCCATAAATGTTTGACTGGCTATAGTAACATATAATACTCTAGGAAAGTTGATACACTGAAAAAAATGCTCAGTGTCTAATTAATAATTAATAATTCCAGTGTCATTCTCTTTTAATGTGCAAGGACTGATTGTTTGGCGCTGTAGATACGAAGTCATATTAAAAAAATAAGCGAATAAATTTAGCCACTATTAAAATGCTCCCTTTCAATTATTTTATTAAAACATCACTGATGTGGCTTACATTCATTTAATTATATTTAATATACCTGAGAATAGAAATTAAGTACTGGTAACAGGAATAAAGTGGTTTTCAACTAGGTAGCGAAATATGGGTGGTTGCCCAAGTGTACCTATAGGTAAATTATTTTACGACGAAAATAGGGTTTCAACACACTGGTACTCCGAACCCGGTTATAGATAATGAACAGGAAGTGAAGAAAAGACCGAATTCACAGTAAGTAAAAGGAATAGGGTAAATCGGCGTTCATTACACTAACCTAATAAAGATGTTCCAAGATAGGATGATAGATAAGAACGATTCACGATTTATAAAGAACCTATACATAAATCAAACTGCATCAGTGAAGGTGGGAAGTGATATTACACAGAAATTCCCGATAGAAAAAGGAGTAAGACAGGGTTGCGTCTTGTCCCCCCTACTCTTTAATCTGTACTCTGAAGCAATTTTCGAAAGAGCCTTGATAGATACAGATAACGGCATCAAAATCAATGGTCAGGTGGTCAACAATCTACGTTACGCTGACGACACAGTCAGAATAGCAGATGCCCAGGAAGCATTACAACACCTTATAGACAGAATATCTTCCAAAAAAGAACGACTCGGCCTAAAGATTAACACGGAAAAAACGAGGGTAATGATGGTTAGCAGAACACCAAATTAATGTGCTCCTGAACATCACAGTGAATGGTAAGAAAATCCAACAGGTCACGAAATTTAGATATCTAGGTTGCTGGATAACTGAAGACCTAGACCCAGACGTGGAGATACGTAACAGAATCGAGCAAGGCAGAGTGGCATTCATGAACATGAGAGCTCTTTCTCAGCAACAAAGGCCTTAATTTGAAATCACGGTACCGCTTTGTGAAATCTTACATTTACTCTGTGCTACTGTATGGAGTGGAGACATGGACAATAAAGGCCAATGCCATGAACTGACTTGAAGACTTTGAAACGTGGGTTTTCAGAAGGATGCTAAAGATTCCATGGACGGATCCCGTGACGAACAATGAAGTCATAGATGGAATGGAAAAAGGAAAAGAATTGCTACAAATAGTGAAAAGAAGGAAAACTGCATACTTAGGGCATATATTCAGAAATTCCAAGTACCAATTCCTAAAGCCAATTATGGAAGAAAAGATCGAGGGAAAGAGGCATCGGGAGAAACAGACTTTCGTGGCTGAAGAACATAAGAGAATGGACAAACCGCGACGCCCATTTACTTTTCAGATCCGCCCAAGATCGAAAAGAATATGCCAGAATTGCCGCCAACATTCACTGAGTGGATAAGGCACCTCAAGAAGAAGATTGCCAACTAAATAATAATAAAGGCCACACACACAGTAGATGAGATTGTCACTCTTAGAAATATATACAGTTTTTTTTAGAACTTCTTATAATTTTGTATCCAAATATTCCTACATATACAGGGTGAAATAAATTCGCTTCTCACTATTGGAATCTCGTAAACGGTAAGAGATACCAGGCAAAGTTTAAATTGGGGCAAAGTTGCGCAATTTAGTGCCCAGTATTTTGAAATTTTGAAGCTTGAGATATCTCGAGTACTTCCGGAGATATACCCGTGAAAAACCGAAATTTTCGATTTTTGTTTTTTATTTTTTGTGACGATATTTTTGGAAAAATGAAAAAATATTAACAATTTCTAGAGACACTTTTTAGCGATCTATCCTAAGATGTTGTCAGTTTTCTAACTCAACGTTTCGATTTCTCAGAACCATCATGAGGTAATTTTTTTTAAATACGGACCTATACTTTTTTTGCATATTGTCACGGCTAGCAACCATCCGAATGTTTTTGTGCGACCCTATAGAACTGGCCTTGCCGCGTCTACGTATGAGTCACCGCCGGCCGAGAAGATTAAGGAACTGTGGAATTCTCTAAATGCCCTGGTCGAGAATCATATAGAGTGGCCTCGCTTCTTCCCAAGTATTCGTGATAGATTTTAGATTGTATATAAATAGCGGATAGCGGTGAGCTGCAGTTAGTTAAGCCTTGAGTATTGAATTGTAAAAAGCTATTAGTCGTAAAGTTATAAGAGTAGTTTAGTATGTTTAATTGTATACAGTGATTAAGAATAAAGAGAGTATTATTGTAAAATAGTAAAAGTTGTGATTTCGTTCAGAACCCACGGAAAAACGTAACATTTGGTGTCAGAAGTTGGATTGTGAAGGAATCGGACTTGTGAAGTATTTTTCGAGGAAAGAAGAGGGTACAAGCACGTCAACGAGACCGTTTTGATTGGTGGATTCTGTGAACATATTATAACTTTCTATGGTCAATACGAGGCAACAAACAGCAGAAATGGAGCAAATAAATAAAATGTTGGCCGATTTCATGGAAAATCTGAATGCTGAGAGGCAAACAGAATTTTACAAAACCAGGAAAATAAAAGGCGAGCAGAACAGGACCGGCTTCAGAAAATTTTACAAGACCGAGAAGACAAAAGGCAAATAGGACAGGACCGGCTTCAGAAAAGTTTTCGAGATCAAGAAGATAAAAGGCAAGCGGAACGGAAAGAGGATGAACGTAGAAGGCAAGCAGAACAGGACCAGCCTCAGAAATGGATGCTGGATGCAATAATTGTAGGCAAGCAATAAAAATTGCAGAAAATATTGAACGGGCAAAATGAGAAATTTGAAAAAGAAGTAAACAATATACAAAAAGAAGTTGGAACTGTACAAAAAGAACTTGGAAATGTACAAAAAGAAGTAGGAGACGTACAGAAAGAAATGAAGAATTTACAAGCAGAAGTTACAAGACTAAAAAATCAAGGGCCCATCGAGAGGGTATTCGCCACAGGACAGCATATCAAACCTCCAACGTATGACGGTCAAACATCCTGGACAATGTACAGAAGACAAGTTGAAGCCGCTACTGTTGCCAACGGTTGGAATAACGAAGAAATTGCTACGTTACTAGTGGTAGCGCTTCGTGGATCTGCCTTAGAACTACTACAGACCATTTCCATCAGCCAACAGGGGAAATATGACATACTTGTAGCTGCTCTGGAGAGGCGATTTGGAGACAACTGTATCAGGCACAAGTAAAGTCCCGACATCAGAAGCCTAGTAAAAACCTGCAAGAGTTTTAAGCAGACGTTAGACGTCTCATTCAGTTGGCCTACCCGGGAGCCACAGAAGAATTTCAAAAGGAACTTGCTGCCCAATATTTCATGGATGGTATCAGAGATCCAGAAACTCAGAAAATGCTGCGTCTAGCTAAATTTGACAACAGCAGTGAAGCTTTGGGTAGAGCCCTAGAAATCGAGGCGGCCTGTAACATCTCTAAGCCCAAAATCAGAGCCGTATCCATCTAAGAAGAAAAGCCGACAAACAGCTGTAAATAAACTGAGATGGGCGAAATTTTGAAGAAATTAACCGAAGTTCTTCAGACCACGGGAAGATTCCGGGAGCCACTAGAAGATAGGCCACGTAACCGAAATACTTCAAATCAGTGCTATAGATGTGGCAGGACTGGCCATTTCAAAAGAGACTGCCGGGTATAACTACGATCTAGATCTGCATCCAGAGATGCTAGGACCTCAAACTCAAATTAGGAAGCCATTACAATTACTGTTGACACTGGTGCGGCAGTATCTTTGGTAAGGTCCAACAGAGTAAATTGAGAGGAACTCCTACTCATACGGTTACCGGTGAGACAGCTGGAGTACTTGGAGAAATAGATATTGAACTTCAACTGGGACGAATTAAATTACACCACACAGTGTTAGTAGCCGACATAGAAGTCGAATTTATTTTGGGGATGGATCTCATCGGTCAACATGGATTCTCTTTTGACAGCAAGCTTAATCTTTTGAAGTTTGGCACCAGTTCATCCTTACCAAAACAGACGATGACACACCGACTAAAGTAATGGCGGCATCTACTGTCAGAATAAGCGGAAATACCGAGCAGATAATTTTTGGGAAATTGAAGAAGGATTTTGGAGGCTGCATTGGACTTATCCAATATCACGATTTGCCTTGCAAACATCTGGTAGGCAAAGCACTAGTTAAAACCGACGGCGAAATACGGATAAGGATAGCAAATATTTCATCCAATTCCATCAAAATGAATAAAGGAGATGTAATAGCCACTTGCGAGCTGGTGCAGTGAGTAACCAGTTGCGAATCGCGATCAGAAGTAACACCCTCAACATCACCTAAGAAAGTTCTAGAACATTTCCAGAAGGCGTGGTATCATCTGCCTTCCGAAGAACTGAATCCAATTTGTAGAAATACGCTTTATATCGTCCGTCCACCTGGTTGGAGGATGTCCTCAATTTCTTAGGGCGTTATCTCTGGGGCGCCATTCCATAATTCTTTTGGTCCATCTTTCGTTGTTCATTCTTGCAACGTGCCCTACAAAATTCCACTTTAAGCACGCTATGCGTTCCACCGCATCCGTGACTCCAGTTCTCTGTCGAATTTGTTCGTTTGGGACTTTATCTCTTATTGTGATTTCCAACATCGATCGTTCCATTGCTCGCTGCGCAACTCTCACTCTGTTTACCGATCTCTGTGTTAACGTTTAAGTATCCGCGCCATAGGTTAGGACTGGAAAAATACACTAATCAAAGGCTTTGCGTTTAAGGCAGATGGGGATTTCTGATTTAAAAATATGTTTGAGCTTTCCGAAGGTTGCCCAAGTTAGTCTAATTCTCCGTTCAGTCTCACAGGTCTGGTTGTCCCGGCTGACTCTAATTTCGTGTCCTAGATATTTGTAGGCTGTAACTTGGGGGATCTCTCCTCTTTGAAGTAGTATGTTTCGGCTGGGGACCAGATTTGTCATAAATTGTGTTTTGCTTACATTGATTTTGAGACCTACTGTTTGTGAAGCAGATGTTAGTGTTAATAACATTTTTTCTGCCTTCCCCAGACAGTCCGAGATCAGCACAATATCGTCAGCGAACCGAAGATTGTTAAGATTTACACCGTCTACATTTGTGCCTAGTCCTTCCAAATCGACATTCTTAAACATGTATTCCAAAAGCATGGTAAACAGTTTAGGCGAGATTGTATCACCTTGTCGGACCCCACGCTGCACTTTGAATTTATCCGTTGTCTCGTGTATTTTCACACTTGCTGTTGCGTGTTTATAAATATGTTGCAGAATAGCAGAGTATCTGTGGTCAATCCGGCAGTCGGCATTCGCTTTAAACATCTCGTTGTGCTCAATTGAGTCGAAAGCTTTTTCATAATCCACAAACACTAGCACGAGGGGCTTGTTATATTCAACAGATTTTTCTACTAATGTTTTCATAACCTGTAGGTGATCGCTGGTTCCATAACCGGATCTAAAACCCGCCTGCTCCGAAGGCTGATAGAGGTCAAGTTTATTGTCAAGGCGCCTGGTAATGATTTTGGTAAACAATTTTTAGAGGTGTGATAATAGGCTAATTGGCCTGTAGCTGTTTAGATTGGCGATGTTTCCCTTCTTATGCATAATCCCGATAATAGCATTGTTCCAAACTGCAGGTGTTGTTGCTTTTATGAGGCATTTATTAAATAAGGTTGTTATAGTCTTCCATAACTTATCTCCACCTTCCTTAATTGCTTCAATCACGATATCGTCCTCCCCTGGTGCTTTATTGTTCTTCATCTCTGATAGTGACCTTAGAACTTCTCCAATCTCAGGTAATTCCTCTGACCCTTGGTTTAGAACTTGGGGGATATTACGGCAGCTGTTCTCTTCTTGATGTTCACCATAGGTTTGAGTAGAAGTCTTGTAAAATTTCTAGGATCTCGTGTTTATTTGTGGTGATCTTTCCACTTGCATTTTCCAATTTTGTGATTTCTATCTTTCCTATTGCGAGTTTGTTCTTGAGTACTTTCATACTCTTGTTTTCCTCGATTGTCCTCGCTACCCACTTGTTGTTATGGTCTCTTAAGTCCTTTCGAACAGCTTTCGATATGTCTCTGTTCAGTTGTCTTAGTTGGCCTGTATTTCTAGGGCTTTCCTGCAACATTTCTCGTCTCTGTTTCATAAGATTTCGTGTTCCTGGTGAGAATTTTTCATCTTTACTGTTTGGCCCTGAACAGTGCTTTCGCTGGGCTTCCTGTATGGACTTCATTATAGTGGCATTTAGTGTTTCGATATTCATTGAATCTGTATTTTCAAGATGTTTTGTTGGTATTCTTCGTGGTTTGCAACAGCGGTCCATGAAGAAAGCTACGCAATTTATCAAACAGCAGAGCAGAGCAGAGCCTTTGAAATGGCAAATAGCAATACTGGAAGATCGAACATCATAAAACATAAAATCGACACTGGGAGTTCTCACCCCATACGGCAGCATCCTCGGAGGTTACCACATTAGTGGATAAAATGTTTGATGATGGAATTATTGAAGAGTTATCAAGCCCATGGTCGTCTCCTGTTGTCTTAGTCACCAAGAAGGATGGGACTACTAGATTCTGCGTGGACTATAGAAGGCTAATTGACGTCACCAAGGAGGATAGCTATCCACTTCCCAGAATTGATGACACGTTGACGACACTAGCAGGTTCTTATTGGTTTTCAACACTCGATTTAAAGAGCGCAAGTAGGCATTGATGACCAAGATAAGGAAAAGACTGCCTTTTCTACCGGAAGTGGTTTATATCAGTTTAAAGTTATGCTCTTCGAACTATGCAATGTCCCCGCTACGTTTCAGCGTCTTATGAAAGTTGTTCTACTAGGCCTCACTTGGAAGACATGCCTGGCCTATCTTGATGATATAATGGTAATGGGAAAAACTTTCGAAGAGCACCTACAAAACCTGCATGAAGTTTTTACTAGGATCAAGCATGTTCAGTTCTTACTGAATCCAAAGAAATGTTGTCTTTTCCAACAAAAAATTGAATTCTCGGGCATGTCGTGTCATCAGACTCATCAAAGGGAATCCAAACTGATCAACGAAAGATTACATCAATCAGAGACTGGCCTCGTCCTCGCGACAAACACGAACTGCGGAGCTTCCTTGGATTATGTACTTATTATAGAAGGTTTGTCGAAGGATTTGCAAATATAGCTGCACCTCTACATAAACTCACTGAAAAACGAGCAAATTATAACTGGGATCATAACTCTGATTCTGCGTTTAGGAAATTAAAAGTGGTTCTATGTTCTAGTCCAATATTGGGATATCCGGAACAAAAGGATAAATTTGTTTTGGATACAGACGCAAGCAACACCGGCATCGGGGCGGTTTTATCGCAAGTACAAGCAGGAGAAGAACGAGTTGTCGACTACTACAGTCAAACACTTGTACGTAACTACTGTGTAACCCGAAAAGAACTTTTGGCAATAGTGCGTTCTGTTGAGCATTTCCATCAATATCTGTATGGACAAGAATTTCTAATAAGGACTGGTCATGCAGCACTAAATGGCTTTTGGATATGAAACAGCCTGAAAGACAGGTAGCCAGGTGGTTTGAAAAGTTACAACAATATAACTGTAAGCTTAAGCACAGGGCAGGGAGATTGCATAATAATGCAGATGCTTTTCCTAGAAGACCATGCGAGGTTAATTATTGTAAACATTGCCAAAGAATAGATGAACGAGAAGGAATCACTCCCATTAGGCAAATGAAGTTTGAGGTTGATCAGCAGTGGACCACAGAGCAACTTAAAACGGATCAGCTTGAGGATAGTGAAATCGCACTACTGCTAAAAGCTAAAGAAGAACATCAACCAAGACCAATCTGGGGAGAGATTTCAACTAAAGGATTTACTTTTAAAACTCTGTGGGCTCAGTGGGACTCCCTGGTAGTGGAAACTGGACTTCTTAAACGAGCCTGGGAAAGCGCCGCGCACCGATGGAAAAGTAGTGAAGAGACAGTTAGTGCAAAATTACCCTCGACTATGGAAATGATCACTCAAACGCCGACAATACTAAAGGTATTTATTTAAATTATTTGAATTTGTCATATCATAAAATATTAATAATTTTTATACAATCAATTACTTATTTTTCCAGATGTCAATGACAACCTGATGACAATCTATGACCATTCGAACATGAGTTTGAAGACTCTGATGATGACGAAGAAGAAGATGATGACGAAAACTTCTTTAGGCGCGTTTTGCGTTTTGTCCTGTGGATTGAATTCAGTAAAGCCGTCACGCGTCACGCTCGAAGCCGTCACGCTCGGATATGTATGGCTTGTTCCCATATAGGTAGAGGGCTGAAATTTTCAGGGGATGCAGCTGGGATGAAAAGAAGATCCTGGATGAAAACAGGACCCCGTACACCCTGGAGAAAGAAAAACTTAAGTAATTACTTTCGCCCGTATCTCTGCAACGAAGGCTCGGATCGAAATTCTGACAAACTATGACCCCGCTTGTTGAAGTTTTCACTTCTATCGTGTGGTCGTAAGCACACACATTTTTTTTAATAATAAATAATAAGACTGTGTATAGTAAAATTGTTTATCTACTATTAATTTATGTAGTTCAGTATATAATGCGTTATAATTAAGCAGTAAATAATTATCCATTGATAATTAAGTTGTTAAGTCGGATGTTGGTGGAAAAATTGTCAGCTAATGCATTAAAGGTCGTGCGCGTCAGCTAACAGCGCGTCTACGCCCGGAACCATGTCTGACCCCAGCTGAACATACGAGCAGCTGACACTTTTTTTCGGGAATCATATATTAGTATCCAACCAAATTCCAAGTTGCCCGACATCGTTTTGAAAATTCGCATTTTTGGACTCATTCGCACCCCTAGCTGACAAGTAGTTACCCCACCACCCACCGGCTATGTGACAATGTTCAATATTCATTATTGAACATAATTTTCCGTTCATACAAGCTTCGTGCTGCCCGGGACTGATTCCCGTCACAAATTTTTCATGTGTTTGCTGAGCTAACACCCGAAACGTATCTGCACAATGTGGGTAGAATCGAATAACAATATAAAGAAACTACCCGAAATCGTTGCAATTTTTGTACACGAGCTCCAGGACTATTTTCAGAGGCACCAACTTTATAAAATATCTAATATGATTCCCAATTCCCATACAATAGACCCTGTATAAACTGTTATAAGGCGTTTATTCACATGCGCATATGTTTGCATTCATTGCCCTAGCAATACAAATACCAACATTGAACAGATGAATTTTTCAACGTAGCTTAATGAATAAATATATATTTAAAGTATGATCAAAATATATTTAAAGTATTAATAAGTCACTAAATATGATATAGAGCTAGAGTCTAGAGCAGCGACAGAAATACTGCGACTATAACTACCTAGAAGAGGGTAAGTGTACTTATATTGATGGCAACTACTATTTTTTTAATAAACCCTGTATAAGGTGATCGCATGCCAATATTTTTCCCCTAAGAGTCATTTTAGTGTTTTTTTTACATAGAAAGTGTCTGATCGGTCGATATGTTTATTGACGACCAAATAGTCATAATAACGAATAGTAGGGGAGAGCGGGGCCGAATATCACGTTTTTAAAAATACGATACTTAGAGTTTATTTTCGCGATGCACTTTTACCTTTTTATAGTCGCTGAAATGCGTGTTTAAGAAAAATGTACAGGATGTCTCGAATTCGAGGAACTCGAAAAGCATAAGAGATACAGTGTCGTTCAAATTAGGGCAAAATTGAGCATGTAAATGGGTCCAATAATAGACAGAAGGAGAGTTGGGCCATTGTTGAGGAACTGGGGAACTTACTCGAGGATCTCGGATTGCTTCTTCATACAATCTGGATCCTGATTCAGCGAATGAGCATTTCTGCAGCATTGCGCGCAGGCTTGCTGGGGGCCGGGCGTTCAGTCTGGGACAGATCCCATGCAATGACCCTGGTGAGGTCCTTGATACCATCTCAAACATTAAAAATAGTCTCCTTAGGAGAAAATGAGATATCTATACAGATCTTTGAAGCCTTGTCGATTTTTTGTTCTTCTGGTCTTGAGTGACGCAGTAAATAGTTCTTGGGCATCGGCTGCTTTCCCTTCACTTTTGAAAAGCGCAAAGGTAGTGCCGATATATAAGGGTGGCGATATTGACCAGATATCGAATTTCCCACCTTTTGCGCTGCTGTCTACTCTATCGAAGATGATGGAAAAACTGGTTAAAAAAGGATGGTGTCATTTTTGGCGAAAAACAACGTTATTAATAGCAGCCAGTTTGGCTTTCAAGCTAGTAAGAATACAGGAGATGCTATTTTTCGATTCCTCGAGAGTGTGTATGGATTTTTAAATGTGTGGGGCGCCACGGCGCGGCGGCGGGCTTTTGATTGTGTTAGTCACGAAATACTGCTTCTAAAGCTTCATCGATATGGGTTCAGAGACGACGCTGGAGTGGGTTCTTGAAGGTCGGAGTCAACGCGTTTTTGTTGGGTCGTCCGCATCGAAAAGGAGAGATATTGATTGTGGAGTAGCACAAGGGTGGGTCCTAGGACTCATTCTGTTTCTTCTATACATAAATGATCTGACTTGTGTTAGGCCTCTTTCAGACGATACGGATTTTAGCCGGTCCGGTTCTATTGGTTTTAATGTGAGTGGTGCATTATAACCTTGTGACAATTAGTTTAATGCACTACTGGACTACAATAAACCGGACCGGCTAAAATCCGTATCGTCTGAAAGAGGCGTTAAGATTCAGGGAAATTTACCCTCTTTGCGGATGATACTACAATCCTATGGCACTCAGAGACAATAAACGGTCTAAACAACCAAATAACACAGGATTTGGTGAAGGTAGGGCAAACCTGCTGCCACTAACTATAGATAAGACCCATGTTGTGGAATTTAAATGCTAGTTGGGCCGAGTGTCGCTTGGGAGCGGCTCCCTGGGGCCCGTTGATGATGCTAAATTCTTGGGCTTGTTGCTGGATGCGGGTTTAAGGTTTGAGGGGCACATTACTTCCTTAGCAAGAAGGTGGCTTCTGCGTGGGGAGTTGGACGCTTTAGCTTCAAGGGGCGTTTATTATGCCTTGGTTGAGTCCAGGCTTCGCTATGGCATTGCGTTTTGGGGTTACTGTAATCGGGGACTTTTTGAAACTATCTTTATTTTGCAGAAACGAGCAATTAGATGTTTGTGTGGTGCTAGGCCGAGGGATCCTTGCAGGCCCTTATTTAAATCACAACGACCCTGTCATCGTTGTTTAATCCTGGAAACTGTGAGCCTTATATACAAGAACAATAGCAGGCTCTTGGGCTTGGAGCTCAGTTACCAATCACGCCGGGCCTATGCCTTGTCGTTGTCTATTCCAAAAATCAGTTTGACCAAGAAATCTCTTTCTTTTTGTTTATTGGCCTTCCACTCTAGGTATTTAGCCAGACCGAACTTTGTAATCTTTTGGGATTGCGAAATGAATCGCGTCGGAGGCTGGCTCCTATCCAATCTATTAATAGTCACTTCAGACAGACAACACAGGTCATTGATACTTTTCTCGCTCCCGGGTATCCGATGAGCTTTTCACAAAAGAAATGATGCTTCTGATCAATAGGATGGTACTTAAAAGAAGGATTCTCCACATTAACAGCTCAGAGTTTACAACTTTAAATTCTTATCGCTTAACTTTTATGATGTCACTTTTAGGGTTATACAACGAACTGAATAAACATATTGGAGTTTTGACATTATTTTTCAACAGTATTTCATATAACTTTGGTCTAATATTTTTACACTCGAATAGAAGATGCTGTAAGATACCCAACTCCCCACACTCACATTCCTGGGTATCCCTGGCACCCAGTCTGTGCAGATGTTGAGGGGTTAAGCAGTGGTTGGTACGTAGCCTAATTATCGCAGTTACATGACGTCTACTTAGAAACTCCGACTCAATGAACTATGGTCTTCTAGGAAAACCGTCAACTTGAGCTGGATATCTTTGTCCTCTACTACTCAATGTCAAGCTCACATAATGGTTTGCGTTTATAATGGGGATAGTCATTTTTGGCCAGCTGTATAGGATAGGGTATCCTTAGGATTCTCTCTACATCGGCCAGTTGTTCTGCTTTCTCATTTCTTTTTATACCTGCATGTTCTGGTATCCAACATCTCCTAATATCGAATTCATTTGCATTCGATTCTATTATAATCTGTTTGGTTAGAAATGATATATTATCTAAATCCTTAGCTCCTTTATTATTGCACTAAGAGAATCAGTAAAAATAACTGCCTTTCGAATATCCTTTTCGAGGCACAAGGAGGCTGCCTTGTGGATTGCCACAATTTCTGCCATACAGATTGTAGTATAGGTTCGTAATTTTGAAGAAAAACTGTACCCAATATTTGAGCAGTAAACCCCGAATCTAGCTTCATTAGGCATTCTTTCATAGTGGCAGGGCAACTCATTGTCCTGGGGTTGAGAAATTAACCCCAAGGCGGATGAACTAAAACAATTAGTCAACGGCATTGGGATGCAGAAGGCATCATGGGTAACCACTGCATTAAAGGCTTACAAAGCAACCCTAGTATTCATTCACATGGCAATGTTCAAACTAAATAATGATTCCGGAGTAAGCATTCCGATCGAATGAATACGGATGAGAAGACACAAAAACTCGGTGCACAAGCCTGGGTACCTGGAATGTGAGAACCATGGCCCAAACAGGTAAAATACAAAACGCCATCAAAGAAAGGGAGCAACTGAAAATCACAATTTTGGGAATAAGTGAAATGAGATGGCGAGATGTAAATTACTGCGATATTGAAGAACATAGAATATACTACTCAGGATGTTCCGCCAAGTAATATGAATATGGAGTAGGAGTTATACTGCACAAGTCAATTGCACAAAATGTCACAAACTTTGTGCCCATCAATGAAAGAATAATGCTAGTCCAAATAAAAGCAATTCCAACGAATGTCAACATCATACAGGTGTATGCAGCCACAAGTGAATATGAAGAAGAAGATATAAATAATTTTTACACAGAATTAACCACCCCCATCAGAAAAATCCCTAAAAAAGAACTACTTATAATGATGGGTGATTTTAATGCAAAAGTGGGAAGAGGAAGATCAGGAAACCATATTGGACCCCATGAGCTTCGAGTAAGAAATGCGTGTGGAGAAAAACTCTGTACTTTTGCAGGAGAAAACGATTTGGTTATAATGAACACATTTTTCGAGATGCCTCCGCGCAGATCATATACCTGGAAAGCCCCAAGAGATAGAAAAGATGGTACAATCATACGAAACAAAATCGACTACATAATGGTTAATCAAAGATATAGAAACAGCTGTAAAATGGCCAAAACTTATCCGGGAGCGAACATAGACTCTGATCACAATTTATTGGTAGCAAAATTTAGGGTACAATGGAAGAAACTGAAAGTAAAACAAAGCACAACCACTTATGATAGAAGAAAGATCAATGAACCAGAGGTAAGAACTCAGGCCATGAACCTAATTAGTAACGCCTTACTGGATGTAAAAAACAGCTCAGAAGTCGAGGAAAAAATAGAGAAATTAGTCAAAATCACAAAAACAATAAAGAAAGAGATACTAATAGCAGATATAGACAAGAGGAAACCCTGGATGAATTAAGAGATACTGAAATTAATGGAAGAAAAAAGGAAGACCAAAATAAATAATGACATGAACAGATACAGACCCATCAACAACCAGATTAGGAGAAAAATCAGAGAAGCAAAAGAACAAGAACTCAAAGACTAGTGCAAAGAGATTGAAATAGCACAATCAAAACACGACACATTTGGTGTATATAAGAAGATCAAAAAAATAACAGGAAAATTCAAGAAGAAATCAATAGGAAAAATAGAAAATGAACAAGTCGAAATAATTGTAGATATCGAACAAATAAAATCGACATGGAAGGATTACGTGAAAGAACTGTTCTCAGACACAAGAACAGAACAACAAATAACAAATGACAACAGGACCGGACATCCTTTTAGAGGAAGTTGAGGCAGCAATACTGACCCTCAAGGATGGAAAAGCGGTTGGTCCAGATGAGATGCAGTCAGAGATTATCAAACTTTTTGATGAGGATTTCAAAAAAGAACTAACTATCATATTCAATGAAATATACAGCAGTGGAAAAATACCCAAAGAATGGTTGAGATCGGAATTTATGGTTCTCCGAAAGAAGCGAGGGGCCAGTGGCTACAGAACAATAAGCCTTATGAGTCACTTATTAAAATTATTTTTAAAAATCATACATCGGAGACTGTACAAACCCTGTGAAGAACAGATATCGCCAACACAGTTTGGTTTTATGAAGGGACTTGGAACACGAGATGCCCTTTTCAGGTGCTTTCCCAGCATTGCAGGGATATGAATTGTGAAGTGTATGCTTGTTTCATTGATTATCAAAAGGCGTTTGATAAAGTTCAACACAACAAAATGATGGAAGTTCTGCAAGATAGTGGACTTGACGGCAAAGACCTACGCATAATTAAAAACTTATACTGGAATCAATCAGCTTCCGTTAGAATTAACAATGCCAAAACAGTGGAAGTGCAAATCTTAAGAGGAGTATGCCAGGGATGTATATTGTCACCTCTCGTATTCAACATGTGCTCAGAGGCATTTTTCCAAGAAGCCCTAGAATACAAGGAAGCAAGAGTACTGTTAAATGGCGAACGAATAAACAACTTTAGATATGCCGATGACACCGTCATATTTGCAGACACTGCACAAGGACTGCAGCTTTTATTGGACAGGGTAATTGAAGTAAGTAAGAAATATGGCCTAGAAGTCGACACCAGTAAAACAAAAGTCATGGTAATTAGTAAAGAAAGAATTGGAGAAGTATAGTTTACCATCAATGAGAAAGCGGTAGAACGAGTGTACACATATCTTGGCACAGTACTAAATGAACAGTGGGACCATTCCCAAGAAATAAAAACAAGAATTGAAAAAGCAAGAACAGCTTTCAATCAAATGTCCATATTATTCAAAACACATAATTTGAATTTAAAACTAAAACTCAGACTGCTCCGATGCTACGTATTCTCTATCTTGTTATACGGAGTAGAGTCTTGGACCTTAACGGAGGCAACAGCAAATAAACTGGAGGCATTCGAGTTGTGGACATATAGAAGTATCCTCAAAATATCATGGGTGGACAAAATATCAGAAATCCGAATACTCCAAAAACTAAATAAAGAAAAAGAAATAATATACACAGTAAAACGTAGAAAACTGGAATATCTGGGGCACATCATGAGAAACGAAACCAAACACAAATTACTAAAATGCATCTTACAGGGAAAAGTTCAGGGCAAGAGAAGCATTGGAAGAAGACGAATATCCTGGCTAAAGAACTTAAGAACCTGGTTTCAAACAACCACCACAGGACTATTCAGAGCAGCAACAAATAAAATTATCATTGCTAGAATGATTGCCAACATTCGGTAACGGATAGGCACTAGAAGAAGAAGAAGAAGACTTTCTTTCTACATCTGTGTATATGTGATAATATTGGTTTTGGTATCTATTCTTCATTTCCAGAAAGGTTTGTGGAATATTATATTCAGTTTTTTTAAGTTTAGCTTCACTACTGGAATTGTCATCATTTGATATTCTCTGTTATATATATATGAAGGTAAAGCTTCATGTTTTTGTATGTCTTCTTCCTACTGAAGGATTTCAGGCATTACCATTACACAATATGGAAGTTCTCTATTACGGAAGTATCCCATAGACATGTTCATATATCTCTCAACTTCACAATATTTTCCATCGCGTGGTTGTCAATTAAGTATATATTTTTAATGATAAATTTTTTCGTTATCCATTGTCTCCTATACTCAAGGGAGTATTCGCTACTTTCTGCCCGTAGTAAGTTTGTTGGAGTTGACCTGATACAACCTAAAATTGTTCTTAAAGCCTGGAATGGGGTCGAATCTAGTTTTTGTTTATTTTTCTTAGCGGTTGGATTAATAAGCTGGCATCCGTAATCCAGATGAGATCTAACTATTCCCTTGTATATATTGAGTAGGGTTAGTATACCCATGGTATAATTTTATCATTGGTTGGTCACGTGCTCGGGGTTGAAACATCATGGCTACCGATTTATCCGGTGGTATTCTAAGATTGAGATTCGTAAAAAAGTTTGTCATTAAATTTAGAGATTCATTCATCCTGTTGATCTTGTCACCATCATCCTTTCCTCCAATATCAAGGCAAGATCATCAGCATATTCTAACAAATTAATCTCCCCGTTCTTTATGCTATGTAATTTACTTGTGTAAATATTAAATAAAAGAGGGCTCAAGGGTGATCCCTGAGCTAGCCCTACTGATAAATTTGTGGCCCTTTGATGTTACCTATTTTGTCTAAAATATATGTTTCTCTGTTCTGTAGAGTTTGAAAAATTAAGTTTGCTATATCAACTGAGATGTCAGCCTCCATCAATTCATTATACAATTTATATCTGTCAACATGATCGTATGCTTCTGATATGTCTAAGAATATCACTAATGTCTTAATTTTTTTCTGAAAGTTTTTTTGTATATTTAATGCTAATGTTCTAAACCCTATTTGATATCTCGGAAATACCCCCTGTTTTCTAGTTTCTATTCAAACCTCCTTTTTATAATCGATTCTAATGTTTTGTTCATACAGGAATTTAGCGTTATAGCTCTCGGGATCTTTATCTCTTTTAATAATTGGATATATCAATGTTTTTCCATTGATAAGAGATTTTTTCACCATATAAGCACAGATTAAACTGTTTTATTATTTCCTCCTTGCCCACTATGGGGAGGTTTTTTACCATGGAATAATATATATGGTCAAGGAGAGCAGCTGAGTCTTTTTTTCTTGTAAATGTAATGGACTTTCCTCTATTGACTGGGGGTCCATATAGATTAAATTCTGGGTTCATACATACGTGATCTAAATTACTCAATATCCCCATAAGGGTAATTTATTTTAATTGTGATTAGTCATTTTAGGAAATGGTTTAACTGTTTTCCAGATTTCTTTTAAAGGGGTGTTACGATTCAAATTCGCACAGAAATTTTGGAAACTAGCACTATGATTTTCCTTCTAAAATTCTAATCCTTTGTTATATAAGTTGGGAACACGGCCCCTATTATTAACACTTAATCTGCTTGCGACTCTAGGATAATATTGTGTGGTTATTGCCCTATATAAATCATAATATTAGAAACCGCTTGATTTGTAACTGTTTTATGATCCCCACCCATTATCATTCCGCCAATTACACGCGATATCGTTGACGGCACGATGGCATCATTAAGCAGAGTCAATTAGCAAATTTTCCGGAATGCGAGATCCAGCAGCAGGAGCGGCGCAGGACAGGCCGTTGCTATAGGAGCAACAGGCAACAGGGCAGCATTTCAAAGACGATGATCTAGATAGATCTATTCCAGATAGCATCGCAGTGTGTCGGGATCGTTTAAGTGAATCATCGGCCCGGTTTATAGGTAAGATTTTTAAATGTTTCTATCGTTCGCACTTGTCCCAATTGACGCTGTTTATCACAATTGACGAGTAAATTGGTCGTTAAGACCCACTTCCTTATAGCGCGGAATTTGCCATGATTAATTAACACTTTAAGGCTTTTTAAACATATAAATTACTATACTTGTTCTAATATACAATCGTTTGGCATAAGTTTTGTTTATTGTGCAACCGTTTTATAAACGAAAAATGACCATATTTTTAGCTGATCTACAGTACAGAGTTCGTATGTACAGCACGTTATTATGCTCGAAAATAAAATAATATAAAATTTTCGAAATTAAGAAAGCGCTTCTTGCATATGACATTAAAATTGTTAATTAATTTTCAAACTAGCTCCCCAACGGAGGCATGTTGATCTCACTAAAGCTTTTGATTGTATGAATCATATACTGGTAACACGGTTTATAGGAGCAGGTCTTTCATTTTAAATATCTAGAGGTGCCTTCAATGCGTGTGTCATTTAATGGTAGTCATTTTGACTAAATCATTTACAATTAAACAGTGATTTGCCACTTAACCTTAACGTTTCGAATATCATGCTTTTGGTTTGCCAAGTAATGCAGGAGTAAATACATTTTTAGTGTTGCACATTGACAATTGGTCAAAATTTGGTCGTTACATTTTACAATTTTGTGGTCGTA
>JAEQML010047546.1:0-56607 GCA_016904865.1 Pissodes strobi | reverse complement strand
ATGTATGTATTAACTAACGTAAAAAGACATTGAAATTTGCAAAATTAATATACAAACCTATTTACAAAAAAATGCATAATAATATGTCGTAGGCTTCGAATGTAAGCATAATACGGAAGGGATAAAATTTTTGTATGGAGAATTGGGAAATCTTGGCTTACTCCCTATGTGTCATAGTTTGGGTTAGTTTGGGTTAGTAAAAATGGAATCTATGTTTATAAAATATATAAAGCTATCTAAAAACAAAATATAAAACATACTTTTATATTTAAGCACATATAGATATAGAAGGTAGTTTGTGGATGTTCCTTTATTTTTCTCCTGTTGTAGTTACCCTCCGATTCGAGCTCCCCTGTGTTTGTCTATAAACTAAATGTCCTGCATTGGCTCCAGGACGAGAACCGTGTGTCCCTGACTAAAATCCCTTGTGACAATGATCAATGTTGTATTTTTAGTTGTTTAATTCAAAAAAAAAAAAAAATTTTAAGTCATGGGCGGACACTTTTTTTTATCAATAATATTCGGTATGATACCCTCCGGGGCCCCACTAGACTTTATATTTTAAATCTTATTAAGGCTAAATAAGCCCCTTATTATTACAGATAACACTACTAAATTTCAACAAAATCGTTAAAACGATATTTAAGATATTAATTAAAAAAACGATTTTTTTAAAGTTTGACATCCTGTATCTTGGAAACTATGCATTTTCGGACCCAGGTTCATATGAGAAAGATTTAATATTTTCTTATGTAGAATCTCTCCTGAAATTATTCGAACGGTATTTTCGGACACACTGCATATCGTTGAATTCATCTTTTACTGGCTTATTTAGAAATATGTAAGAAAAAAGGGCATTCTATTTAAAAAAATTACCTTAATTTGACCCCCTTGTATAAAATAGGGTGACAATTAAAACACTACAAACAATAAAAGATCGTTTAACTAGAAACATCTTTTGTATTTTTAATTTTTTTTGCAACACTCATAGATTTCGAGTTAAGGTATGGGCTCAACTTAAAGTGGCCACCCTGTACATTATTCACCAAACAAAATCAAAAGTTGTATTTAGTAGTCTGTTAAAACAAAACTTACGTTGATGCCATTAGTTTTGCTGACTTCTTTTGTTCTCTTGATCTTCTAGCGATCAACATTTTTTGACAAATACTACTGTTTTTGGAATCAGGTCGCTTTTTTCCCCATATTGATACAAAAACAATAAAACAAAGTAAGAAAAATCGAGATAGAAAGGTGCAAACCATTTTGCTCTATCTTTAGCCGTTTAGAGTTTACAGGCTGTCAAACTTGGCCAATGGCCGATTTTGAACTGTCAATATTTCGAGAACAGTTGGAGATAGGTGTAGAACATTTTTCATGAAATGTGTCTAGAATTTGATGTAGAATCTAAATGTGCAATAATATGCAGGGCATTCCATTAAAAAAAGTCAATAAACGAATGCCAGGTTTTTATGAAGCACCCTGTATAATTGAAAATATTTTACGATATGCGACACGACATATCCTACAATTTTTGTATATAACATTTTTTTATCTCTGTAAATAGGGAGATACGGGACAGTCACACTAATGGACCACCATGTAGGTATTTTCCCCTTTATTATTATTATCTCTTGAAAATAGTCATTATTTATCTATAGGTAATAATTATTGATGTAGATACCTTTTTCCAAATATATAGGCTCGTAACCTGCCTAAAGTGTTTAGAAAATCTTTTTTTCTTCAAACGTCGGTAAATCCGTCATTACTCGACTGTGTAGACGGCCGTGAAGTCTCGTTTTTCCTCCGCCGGAGCTTTACTTTTCACTTTTCCGCCGGCGGAGGTAAAAGTGTTGTCATAGCAACATAGATACAATACAAACAAACAACAAAATAAGCGTCAAGAACTCAAGATTTATTAAACTAAAATTTGTATTTATCAGTCAATTTGTGCACTGCATTTCTAAAAATGACTAATTTAGGAACAAATTGATTATTATTTAATCGAACTTACTCAATACCTGCTTATCAATACGGAATTAAAACGCAATCGGAGACGCAATTTAAAAAAATAATTATTGTTGACAGTGTCCACTGACAGCTTTATGTTACATTACTATAGCAACAACCTGTGCCTATTCACCGACACCGCACCGGTCTAAGCCGCCTTGCGAACCCACTTATCTTTAATAATAATTATTATTACAATTAAAAAGATACTTTTTGCATTAATTTGTCGACTTTTGAAGAAAAAACAGCATATTTTATTTGGAGGAAAAGTTACTTTTCATGGCTTGCTCTCTATTACCAGCCTCACTCCGATCGGCTGTTAAACACGAGCGCGCCATGAAAAGTATCACTTTTCCTCCATATAAAATAATATACTATTATATTTTATGTTATGTCTTTACGAAGTTAATTGAAACAATTGGGGCTCTTAATAATTTCTAATTATTTTGTGTAGGCGCTCGCCGGTAACTGAGAACAGACTATGCCGACATTAAATTAAGAGTCCCAACTTTTTCAATTGACTTCGTAAAGACGATACCTACGTCTAGACTAGGTAGAAGCGAGTCGATTGTTTATCTTATCCTTCGTATTTTTGCATCCTACACAAATATTTGTTTTATCATTCAAATTTTGAATCTCGAGTGTGCGGGTCGTTCTGTAACTTGTGATTTATTGTGTTTTGGTTCTATCAGTGCTTTGTTTTATTGTTTTTGTATCAATATGGGGACAAAAAGCGACCTGATTCCAAAAAGAGTAGTATTTGTCAAAAACTGTTGATCGCTAGAAGATCAAGAGAACAAAAGAAGTCAGCAAAAATATTGACAGTTGAAAATCGGCCATTTACCAAGTTTGACAGCCTGTAAACTCTAAACGGCTAAGGATAGAGCAAAATGGTTTGTACTTTCCTGTCTTGGTTTTTCATAAGCTATTGTTTGACACTAACTTTTTATTTAACCACAGGTAAATTTAACCTCTGGGTAAATAAATACAAAGTTAGCGTTAAACGATAGCTTATGAAAAATCGAGATAGAAAGGTGCAAACCATTTTGCTCTATTTTTACCCGTTTAGATTGTACAGGATTATTCAACGAGGACTAGACAAGGCTAATTTTTGACTTTCCCTGTACTTTTACAAAAAAAAAACTGAAATAGCCATCTTATGTAATTTTTTCCCGCGAATTCGGATATGTTCAGCAAAAAACAATTGAACATCAAATAAAAGTGCTAGGGGTCACTTTGATATATTTTTAAATGGGATGCCATGTATCTTATTGCATATTTGGATTGTACGAAAAAGCCTAGACATATCTCATGAATAATGTCCTATACCTATCTCTAACGGTTTTTGAAATATTGACAGTTGAAAATCGACCATTTACCAAGTTTGACAGCTTGTAAAATCTAAAGGACTAAAGATAGAACAAAACGGTTTGCACTTTCCGATAATGGTTTTTCATAAGCTATCGTATGACACTAACTTTAGATTTAACCAGATGTTAAAAAATCCCGGATAAATTTAACCTCTGGTTAAATAAAATGTTAGTGTTATACGAGAGCTTATGAAAAACCAATACAGGAAAGTGCAAACCGTTTTGTTCTATCTATAGCCGTTTAGATTTTACAAGCTGTCAAACTTGGTAATTGGTCGATTTTCAACTGTCAATATTTCAAAAACCGTTAGAGATAGGTATAAGACATTATTCATGAAATATGTCTAGACTTTTTCGCACAATCCAAATATGCAATAATATACATGGCATCCCATTTAAAAAAAATATCAAAGTGACCTTTAGTTCAATTGGTTTTTGCTGAACATATCCGAATTCGCGGGAGAAAATTACATAAGATGGCTATTTCGGTTTTTTTTTATAAAATTATAGGGAAAGTAAAAAAATCGCCTTGTCTAGTCCTCGTTGGATAACCCTGTACAGCCTGTCAAACATGGTAGCTGGCCGATTTTCAACTGTCAATATTTCGAAAAACTTGGGGATAGATATAGAATTTCATGCAGAATCTAAATGTGCAATAATATACATTCCATTAAAAAAAACTCAAAAAACGAACGACATGATTTTATAAAGCACCCTGTATAATTGAAAATATTTTCACAATATTTACCACAACATATCTTACAATTTTTTTATTTAACATTTTTTTTATCTCTGTACGGGTCTTTGTTACACTAATGCGTCACCTATATCTGTGGAAAGTTTGAGAAGCGGCTACAATATCATTTAGAACAGTCTACAAAATAAATAATAATCCCAAATATTATATTTCTGAAAACTGGTTTCGTCCAGCGAGCGATCGCCCGACCGGCTCAAGGTCAGGTTGTAAACAACAGACACATACCACGTGGCCTCGCGCCGATGCCAGCTTTTACCAGAAGAATTAATTCTAAATAAATTCATGTGTTTGGGCGACAAGGGGGCGTGTCGAATCAGCGATTTTGTCTCAAAATCTTTATTCCAGGATTATGGACAAACTATTTGATCGAATTTTTTTTTTCTTTTATCAATATGTCTAGATTATGATCCACTAGGGTCGTACAGACTTATTTTTTCTGTTATTTTTTTCTCCTAATATATTAAAAGCTAAAATTAAGAAATTAAATTTTTTATCACTGTACTGCCCTAGATTCAGTAATTCTAAGCGAGTTTTATACTTGGCTAATTTTCTGTATTATGCATATTAACGAAGAAAATCGGGAACAAAAAAAATACTGCTGATGAATCCCCTTAAAAAGTAGATAAGTCAAAGTCCAAAAATAATCTTATTATCACATATTATTAGTCATTGACAAAGCCATAAATACTACACTCAAATACCTATACAAGCAAAGTGAACACCACTAATATAGGGCATCAAAGCATACAAATTATAAATCGTATAATAAAATACGCTGTCAAAAATAGAATTAATAATAAAACGTTTATTATGCAAAGCTGAATTTATTTGTATTCAGAAATTAAATATTTCAAATAAACCACATTGCATAAGCTAATATTAAATATTGATACATAAGAAGCAACGGCGAATGACTGGGAAAAAGCCACCGTGATAAAATAATCAAGGCAATCGAGTTATCAAACAAATTTTTATATTTTTGTTTATTTTCCTAAAAATATAACACTTACCAGATCGAAAAACCATAGGGGGTTGTTTGATTTTCTTTTGTTCAGTGGGTACACCTTCATCTATCACCAATGGGTTCATGATGTCAAAAGAATTATGCATTACCCTATGCCTTTGGGTTTGAGACATAGTGGTGCTTGAAATATGCCCATCTTGCTCTTTCTTCATTTGAGATGTACCATTGTGAGAGATACCATTTTGGGGAGATGTGCTGACTGTTGTTGGGGACGCAGTCGCAAAGGAGATTGGACCTTAAGAAACAAAAATAATATTAGTATACCTATTTGAAATTTCTTAGTAATTTTTGGTTTATGATAGAAAAAACAAAAGGTTTTGCACAGAAATACACATCCAAAGTCCTGAAGTTAATATAAAAAAACCTAGTTTCTTAGTTTTCAATAACATTTTGTATCTGCTGCCTAACAGTACCTACATAAACTCTATTTACCCACAAATGTTACAATTCCTTTAAAATAATATTAAAGATAGAGATGAGGATTTACCATATTTCTCTAGTAAGTTTTAAATTATGTACTTCTACTAGATCGGGCATGGTATCAATAAACAAAATACAGGATTGTGATGTTGCAAATTATTGTTATCCCAATATATGTACTCTGCAACTAGCAAAAATAAAAACTATAAGGAAAGTAGATTCGATAAGATTCACAAGTAACCATAGCAGCAGTGTGCCACTGGCAACAATAATTAGTCTTGATGGTAAAAACACGTTTTGAGTATAATCGAGCCCTGTGGTTACAAAGGCACTTGAAACTGTAAGAGACTGATCTACAAGCAAGCTTGGAGGATTAGAAGAATTGGATACTTATACATACATTTGCCAGAAGAGTACCACTTCAAGATGGCAATATCTTATAATGATTAGATGTATATGATAAAGTTGATACCTTAAGATCTAAGCTTTACATCTTTGTGCGGAAGATGTCTACAAAAAATTACATTGGCAAGATTGAACCATATCAGGTATGCAGGCAGATATCGTTATTATCTCTCAAATTGCTGAAAACTTTGAAATCATGCAAATAGAATTAAAGGTCGAATCTGCCTAAAATTGCATTAATGTAAACCATTACGAAAACAGTCTATGTGCAACACAGATTCTTAAATAAGAGTAAATGACAGATATGGTGAATGTCAATAATGATATTTATCTTAAATGCACAGAAACCCTGAGCAGAAATAATGAAGAAATCAACAAACTGATGTTAACAGTAGCAAAAGACACTTGGGTAAGTGGTTTCAGCATAATATAGCACACCTACCTAATTAAAAATATCACCAAGCACCTTCCAAGCTGACATTATGGTCAGCTCTAGCTATGAAACATGTGCATACAGAATAAGATATGGACAAGTTAAAAACAGGGCATTGTGAGTAATGTTGCATATCAGGTAACAAGACGAGGTTAGAAGATGGTTTAACCCTATACTGACATGGAGACCATATCAGGACACACTATATTTAAAGACTTTAGTGGTTGACATAGATTAAACGGGCCGAAAATGTAAGAGAATTATGGCAAATTGCAATGAACAAAAAATTACTAAACGAGACAAAATTTAACTTGAACCTTCTAGAAAATATAAAAACATTTGGATTTCGCATATCAACTACATCTTTCAAAAATTAATGGGTACCCAGTAAACTATTTGTTTTGCAAAGGATAGCTCGGAGGCTTTTTAAAATGTATGCTCAACTAACAAAAAAGTTACAATTTATTTCTTTAATATTATTATATACTGCCAAAATACTATCCAGCTGTTTCAAGTAACTATTGCCTAATAAAATAATTACTGAAGATTAACAATTACTTTGTACACCTTGCAGAAACGTTGAAGAGATGTTGTTACTTGAGATAACAACAGTTTGGGTTGGTTGGGGTTGGTGGACTTGCACATTCCCGACACTTGTCGTTGTTGAGGTATTTAAGAGCTTGACTGGTTGTAGAGTGAAAGTCTGTGTAGCTCCACTAGTCTATAAAAATAAAAGTAAAGAAAAAATTAGAATGTCATTTTCCTTAATTTACATTAGCATACAGGCCTTCAGGCTACTTTTTTTACTCTCAATTGTCTTTGATTGAGACATTCAATAACATTTTAAACTTATAATGCTACTTAAGACCAGTTTTATTGCACTGTATTAATAAATTGCCTCATATATGCTGTAGTATGTGTTTTTTAGAGAGTTTAGAATTAATGTTAATCGGTAATCGAAGCTAACTCAAAATACCAACAGTAAACCCAATCTAGAACAAACAAATTAACCAAAGCCAGCCCAAAACAAATTCGAGTGTCTATTTGCCAAACAGTCAGCAGATTGAACTTTTGGACATAAGGTGAACTCGTATGAACTCACTCTACCCTCTCTAATTCCTAGCTAAATGCATGATCGTGATTCACACAGATTGCGTTCACGGTTTAGTTCGGGGAATCGAATGCAACTTGCTTCTATATCGGTATTATGTAAATATTAGTGGTCTCGTAAGAAACCACTAGGGGCTAAACTGAAGAAAATCAAAAAAAAACTATGACTTTCTTATTCTAAGAGAAACAGTTGTGAGGTTTCTAACTGATAATGAAGATCAAGGTTGATTTGTGGATAATTTAAATAAACGAAAACTTGAAGCGAATGTGGAAATGTTTTTTAGACGCTCGCTAGGGTAAAAAAGCGTTGTGCGGCAGCAAATTATCCAGCAAAGAGACAATTTATTTAATAACAAATATATGAAACGTTTTCCAGTACTTATTAAGTAAAACTGCATCATTAGAAATCAGTAAAAGCAACTGAAACTGAAGTTAAAAAAACGGGTTAGTTGTAAGTCATGAACCAAAGAATAAAAAAGATATTCAGATTCATTTAGGTTTGTAACAACTGAAACGGAGTTAGAAACGATACGTTCAAGTCAACACAATTTTTGGATGAAGCATATTAGAATCAAAAGAGGGCCGAACATTTCCCGATTTCAGGCCAGAGAAAGCAATATAAACCTGAAAATCACATCAGTTGAAAACTTGAAAAGGAGAGGAAACAAAACCAATCTAACCCAGTATCCAAAGCCACTAGTACTGGTACAAATACGTTTGTTCCAACCGACTAGAAAACCGTACCAGGGAGCGAGGGACCGTCATTTCTAGTGGTCAATTTCACTTTTGAAGGCGATAAATATCCTGTCATGTTGACAAACGAATTATACTACTGGAAATTACCGTCCCATGTACGGTTTTCGTGGTCAGTTGGAATAGACCTATAGTATATTCCAACTGGCCATGAAACCGTACATGGGACGATATTTCCTGTAGCATCATTCGTTTATCAACATGACAAGTTATTTATCACCTTCAAAAAATTAAATGACGGTCCCTCCTATGGTTTTCTAGTCGATTGGACAAGCCTTCGGGCATCATCCCAAGTAGGTGTATGGTGTACTGCCATTTGCCAAAAGAAACAAAAGATCAATTTTGAGGAGGATCAACGTTGTCAGCTGAGTAGAGTAAGTATGGTTTGGGGCTGTCATACTCTAGGACAATATTGCGGGCAATTAATTAATATTTCACTCCATTTATGACGACCTCTATTTTTTTATACACATTTTTAGACAAAATAGTAAATATCTAAGCATCTTGTGACATATAGGCTACTCCGATTTGGCAAAAGAATAAAACATCACTACAAGGGGGGTGTCTTATAGAGTAGTTTAAGCCAAAACATGATTTGACATATGAGTGAAAAAAAGCCCCCAAACAAAGTTTTGATGTTAAATTGACAGACGCGAAGGTCCTGGTGCAACGTTGCCAAAAGTTGTACATGTTCGTACAAAGTGCTTGCCGAATCTAAGGCAAGACGACTGCTTACAAAGCTGTTCAAACGAAAAATTGAAAAGGATGTGTAATGTATCTTGCTGTTCGGATGAATTCTGCGAAATACTAATTCCCTGAGCGCCATTTAACCCGGCTCTTAGGCAACCAAAACTAATCTAAACAAGTGCGCTACATTTAATTCATTGTCCTTCACTCACTCCAGGAACAAAAAGAACAGAACCTCAATTTATGTAAAAAAAATATTTTTTCTTTACTTCGGATTAATCTGGGTTAGTTTTTGTTGGTTTTTCCTCCTGGACCGAGAGAAGGAGAATGCATGAAATGAAACATTTGACGAATACATGCAACAAGTGAATACTTAGTGCATTACATTGACTATAGACTCTGACATTGGTAAATCAACTTGCCCAGGTGAAAATAATAAAATGCACGAAGTGAAATATTTAATGAATATATACATATTATTACACATTTATGCATATTTCGCCACTGGCGAAATAGTGTTTCATTCGCAAAATCAGTGTGCATTTGCCTTCATTCACCTGAATAAAAGAAAGAGATAGAGAAACTCATCGTGCGCCATTTTTACTAATGAATTTTGCAAACGAAATTACAGCAAACGCCTTAAGAAGAACTCTGTCAAGTGTGTTCTGAAAAATTGAAGTTTGGCTATTGTGACAAATGAGAGAAACAAGAAGGTTACCTCAAGTAAAATGTAATTTTACTTAATGGGGCGGTTCTTCTGACAGATAGATATATCCGATTTTGCCAATTTTATTTTATTCACATTGAGTAGTTTGCCAAAATAAATCGGATGACCCCTCACATTTGAGCCAAAAAAGGCGCCCAAATTCGAGTTTTGAGGTTAAATTGGTCTAGAATCGTGAATTTACACTACTACTTGCCCGGATGAACCGTAGAAATAATATTTTAGCAGCCGACGCAAAGCGCCTCGCGCCTGTTAGAGGGTTGCTCGAATGGTAAAGCATGAAGTGAATTATATATTATATTTGATTTGTGCATATTTCTTTTAGTAAATTTGTATCATTCTATTAACATTAGATACACTTCACGCATGGCTTTTCGCGCGCTCGGGGGATGCAACCAACAAGAACTAACCTAAATTAGTGTAAAAAATAATTCACTTTTTTGGTTAATTTTCGTTCTTGTTAGTTGCGCCCTCCTAGGGTTATCAGATGTTATCCAAATTCTCGGATAAAATTGTATGTTTCTCCTTTGAACCTAAAATGTCATCCATTCTATTTTTAACTTGCAGCTAGCCGCAGAATGGCAAGTAATGAGCATGACCAATAAGGCCGGGACGCATATTCATAAGTTACCGACGAAACAAGATAGGGCGACTGCAAGGGCGACTGTAATATAAATGTTAGCCATAATACCTCTGTTTAGTTTCATTCTTCAAGTATTTGATTACCTCATGCCTAGCCCTCCGCTCGCTACGGGGCGTAACCAAAAAGAAACTAACCAAAAGTAACCCAACGCATGAGAAACAACTACATTTATAATAGTCATTTATGCGAGCGTCTGTTTTCGTCGGTAACTTATAAATATGCGGCCGGGACTTGGCTTGTTTGCTATTAGAGGGTTTGTTTACTATTTTAGAATGTCTAATATTTGACATCACGCATGGCCCTCCGCTCGCTACGGGGGCGCAACCAACAAAAACTAACCCAAGGCATGGCCAAAATGAAGAAAAAAACTTTTTGCAAAAATAACCTTAAAAATATAAAAACACACAGACGGGAATCGAACCCGGGCCGCCGTATCACAAACACAGCATCTGACCACTGAACCACCAGAGCACTTGAAAGCAATTCATTGCACTGTAAAGACATGGGTAAACTAAGGGCCATGTTATTGTTCAAGCTCGTTTATTGCCGTACCTGCGGCTATCCGCAAATATATATTTTTTAACAGATTTATTTTTGGCCGATTTTGCGTTGCCATCTGCATCGACCAATTATTGGTCAATGCCATCTGTGATTGTTCGTATACAATGTCTAGTATGTCTTTTTTCTAGTAGATGTCAGTAATAGTCAATATATCGCAGTGATTCCCCGTTTTCGTTTTATGCGCGTAAAACCCAATCATGAAAGAAACAAATTCTAAAGCTAAAGCAGCAGTCATTTGTCATTAGTGTACTGCGCCTTACCGTTGATTGACTAATATTAACGGCCTTACGTATTAGGTACATTATAATAAGTCAGTGTTTAAAGTAAAGTGAGTGTTGTTCTTAATTAATTGTTATTGTTCTACCGATTTGTCAGTGCTATTTTGTATGAGGAAGGATACAGGATTGTTTTTGTATTTAATTGTGTTGCCTAGGCATTTTACTTTTATTTCTGTCCTCCATACAATTCAATTTTGGGGTACATTGTCCTCCATTCTAACTTTTGGATCTGGTAACCCTACGCCCTCCGAGCAAGCGAACGGACATGCGTGAAGTGAAATACTTAACGAATATACACACAATCGAATAATGTGTGCATTAGTAATCATTTGCAATAACTGACATGTATAAAAGAACGAGATAAAGACACTCATCGTGTACCATTTTTTACTAATGATTTTTTCTAAAGAAACTACAGCAAACATCTTAAGAATAAATCTGGCAACAGCATGCCTTCTGAAAAATGGAAGTTTTGGCTATTGTGAGAAAAGACAATAACAAGGAAGATATTTACAAGTAAAATTTAATTTTATTTAATGGGGCTATCAGTCGCATTGAGTTACGATTGGCACAAAACTGAAACCTCTACTCGAGGGGCCAACCGCTGATGGTATTTTGGTGTACACTAGCTTGGTATTTTTGGAATTATTTCGGTATTTTTTGGTAATATTTGGTATTATCTGGTAATATTTGGTATTATCTGGTAATATTTGGTATTATATGGTAATATTTGGTATTATATGGTATTTTGTCTGGTATTATTGGTATTTTGAGTGGTATTTTATGGTATTTCTTGTACATGTATCTAATATGAGCATGCGCAATAGCTATGCATTATTCACAAGGCACATGTCGCAACGTCGCAATTACATTTTCGATGTCCTAAACAGTGTTGCCAAATGCCCGATAATTATCGGAATCTACCATAATTTTTGCTTGATCCTGTAATCGATAATTGCCCACTATCCAATGCTTAATTTTAAAAAGTAATATATACAAGAAGCTATATTCGGAAAAAATTCCAATGGTAATAATAATAATAATAATAATAATAATAATAATAATAAGCTCTTTATTTCCAACAGGCAAACGCCCAATTACAGGAAATTCACATACAAAATAAGAGCAAGTAATTCACAAAAATATTGTTATACAAAGAAAAATAATAAAAGATAAAATAAATAAGAGTTATAATTAAAATAAACTAGCAAATTAAACTAAGACTAAATATGAAGAATGTAGAGGAACCTTGACAGGAACGAAACGGATCAAGAACTTTACGAATAACGCAAAGTAAGTTAGGAAAACTAAGAAAAAAACAAATTAATCCAAAATAAGAAGTGACAAAGAAGAAAGAAATGAAAACAAGGGAAATACAGATGAAAAATGAATATGAAGAATGCGGAGATACAGTTAAGGTGGGAACCCGAGGAGAAACCAGACGCCTCACGCAGATGTTTCAGAACGTTAGACAGACTGCTGGTATGTATATGAGAGGCGTTTGATACAAGATTGAAATTTTTGCACATGTTGTGAATGGGGCACTGATATAGAACATTAGATCTCGCCAATCTCAGACTGAACGCGGGTTGTTGTCTAGCTGCTAAACGCTGTACATGAAATGTTATACTTTCCAAAACAAAGAGACAATCGATCACATCATGGAGAAACTTATAAAGGAATATCAGCGATTGTGAGTATCTGCGCGCAGACAGCGACAGTTTCCTGAATCTGGACAACAAAAGGTTACGATCAAACCCTTGGTCTGGGTAAATATCGTCCTCTCTGAACATAAGATACGTGAGAAATCGCCTCTGCACAGCCTCCAACGAATCAATGTGGCAACCATACCACGGACACCATACAAGTGACCCATAATCCACCCTTGGTCTGACGAAGGAGTAATAAAGCAGTTTGATAACAAAGATGTTGGTAAAATTTCTGCAGGATAATCTTGAATATTTTGGAGAAGTTACATGGTATAGGACGATAATTTTCAATAACTATTGGATCGCCCTTCTTATGCATGGGACAGACTATTGCAACCTTCCAGGTTTCGGGAAACATGCCCAGTTCCAGGATCAGATTGAAGATATGACACTGGGGATCGCACAAAACGATGGAACAGTCTCTAACAATGAAGTGGGATGCCGTCTGGGCCAGGGTGATCTTGTTTTAAAGTTATTTGCTTGCTACAACTATATCATCAGTAGTTATTGGCGGAACGTCGATGATATCGGAATACTGCATTAACGGATCAATATTTGCAGGCTGGTGAGAATCTTTTTACACACTTTGAAAATAGTTGGAAAAAGCCGAAACGACACATTGGGGTCCGTGGTAAGAGTGATTAGTGTCTTTCATAGTGGCTGGAATGCGGGATTGAGCTATCTTGCTTTGAATAAAAGACCAGAAGTTTGATGGATCAGAAGTTATGCTTGTTTCGGCATGCCGGCTATATTTCCTGTATCTTGTCGGAGCTCGATTTAACTAAGCTGCGCAAAGATTTCTATCTGGAGAGGTAAAATGTAGATTTATAAGTTTTAAAGTCACGATAGGCCTTTTCTTTTTTGAATACATTGTCAATGAGTTCCTTGGTAAACCATGGAGGAAAGCGCCTACGCCACGGAATTGCACAGGTAGCGAATATAATATTTAGAATCTCATAAAAACTCTGACATGGGTTACCGACATCTGTGCCATTGAGAACAGGCGACCAATCAGTGTTCGACATTAGCTCATAACAGCTATGAAATTGACTTTTCTGAAGTTATTAAGGTGTAGATCATCACTGTTTACAGGAAAGTTGCCTATGTGAGGGAGGGCCGCTTGAAAATTGATCAGTAAGGATGGATGATACGGATCTTCATTAACAAGTGGTGCGTCGTTTTTTTGCAGGAAAGTTTTAAAGTTCGGAAAAACTAGATCCCGCAGCGGTTGCGTAGCTATATTGTTTGTGACGGTGGCTAATGTTAGGTGTATTATTTTATTATATTGGCGAAGGTTAAGTATTTCACTGAATCCAGTCAAAAGTCTGTGTTTAGCATTAGCAACGTGTACGTATTTGTTTATATTAATGTTTACATGTTTTGTTTAGAATATTAGTATAATTTTTAACTAAGAAATACCGTTACAAAAATAACAGGACAATAAACAATATAAATTTTATCCACTTTCGATTATTAAGCTGGATTTGTAATTTTTTTTTATGGTAGTGACACACACACTAAAGGGAGATCCTATGGCGCTCGACGAGCGGTGTGTTTGCGAAGGTGTTGATTGACACGGTTCTTGAATCGTTGTAGGTTGTAATTAGGGGGAAACAGATGTCCTGGGAGTGAGTTCCACAGTGATGCAGTGCGCCAGACAAAGGAGTTCTTGTAAAGCGATGTTCTAGGTATTTCCAGTTGTACGCCGTACTGGTGCGCTTTTGCCGTCTGTCGTGACTGTCTGACAGGCGTTGCCAGGGGCGGCATGGGGCGGGCCAAATCCTGTGAATATCTGCCGTGAAAGTATCTGTAAAACAGGGACATCTTGGCCACAAGTCTGCGGTGTTCCAGACTATCCAGATTCCGGGTCAACTCCGAGTCGCCGACAAGACGTACGCAGCTCTCTTCTGAATGGAATCCAGCAGCCTTAGGGTGTGCTTTGGTGCGGCACCCCAGATGTGTGAGCAATATTCTAAGCACGGTCTTATTTGTGCTTTGTAGAGCAACTGCTGGGGTGTATACAGTTTTTGTTGCGAAATAGCACAACAAGCTTCTGGGAGGCTGATTTTGCGATGTTAGCAACGTGGCCATGCCAGGACGTATTGCTGTTGACCGAGACACCCAGCAGTCCGATTGACGAGGATGAAAGAATGGTAGATCCGTCGATCCTGATGCCATAATGAGGGCCCGCCGTATTGGCCCTCTTGGTAAGCGTGGCTGCTTGGATCTTTGCTGCATTGAACTGGACCAAATTTATGTCGCCCCAAATTTGAACTTTCTCCAGGTCTTGATTAATTGCTGTAATCTGCTCCTGTCTTTGGTGCTAAGTCTCAGTCGCTGGTAAAGGTTTTTCTGATCTAAATTGGGAGACAAGGGTAGTGTCATCTGCAAAACTGTAAACAGGATTTTTCGTTTCGGTCAGCAGGTCATTAATATAGATGAGGAACAGAGTTGGTGAAAGAATTGCGCCCAGATGCACGCCCGCGTAATTAAATTATTTAGGTATTATTAGGTATTATTTGGTATTTTTTGGTATTATTTGGTATTATTTGGTATTTTTTGGTATTTTTTGGTATTATCTGGCAATTTTTACGATATTTGATATTTTTTAATATAATATTGGTATTTTCTGGTATTATTTGTCAAATATGGTATTTTAGTGTACAAATTCTAGTCAGCGGTTAACCCCTCGCCTCTACTTCAACGCAATCGTCTTTTAGTTAATATTTTCACCGGTTAATTGATGTAAGCATTTTTTGCAATTATTGACATGGATAAAAGAACGAGATAAAAACACTCATTGTGCACCACTTTTACTAATGAATTTTTCTAAAGAAACTAAAGCAAAAGTCTTAAGAATAAATTTAACGAAAAAGTGCCTTCTGAAAAATTGAAGTTTTGGCTATTGTGACAAAAGACAGTAACAAGGAGGATATTTACAAGTAAATTTTAATTTTATTTAATGGGGCTATCATTCGCATTAAATTACGATTGGCACAAAACGGAAACCTCTCCTTCAACGCAATTGTCTTCTAGTTAATATTTTTACTGGTTAATTGATATTCAAGTGTGTATTGTTTATATTTCTAATGCTTTTGTGAAACGGTGCTGCAAATTTGTGTCAAAACTAGAACTTTGGGGGCTTTCATTTGGCTGAAATGTTAGAGATCCTCCGATTTTTTGGCTCAAACTACTTTATAGGTAGAGACCGATCGCAAACCGTTTTTCTTTTCGGCCTAAACCGAAAACGAAATTCGGCATAAAGTTCTTTTTCGGCCGAAAACCGAAAACGAAATTCGGCATAAAGTTCTTTTTCGGCCGAAAACCGAAACCGAAATTCGGAATAAAGTTCCTTTTCTGGTGACCTTCGGCGACTGGCCGAATGTCGGCAATAATTAAGTTGTTTCGCATGGCCCTCCGCTCGCTGCGCTCGCTACGGGGGCTCAAGAAAAGGAAACTAACCAAGTGCTAACCAAACCTAACAACCCAAAATCAAGGAAAAAAACTTTTTACAAACATAACCTAAAAAAGAATTAAAAACATAGTTTGCCACTGACGGGGATCGAACCAGCAATCTTTGCATCACAAACTTACTATCTAACCACTGACCTATCAGACGGTTACAAGGGATCCAGTGTACCGCGAACACATTCTGCCGATTCGGCCAACGTCGGGTAGCGTCGTGGAACCGACCAGAAAAGGTCAAAACAGATCGCTGTCAGAAGACGAACAACCCCACCATGCTGCAGTCGGCAGCTCAACTGAGACGAAGCGGAAGTAACCACCTAAAGGTGTTATGTAATCCTAGTTAGCCAGCGAAAGTGATACAAGCGACAAGACCACCAATACTTCTTTTCGGCTTCGCGGCCGAAAAGGATATTTTGGCCGAAAATGGCCGAAAACAAAATTCGGTCGATCTCTATTTCTAGGACCCTCCCTTCCAGCGAGACGCAACCGGGTCTTGTGGCTATTAAGTACCGCGGTTTTTTGAAAAAAAAAACCTGCACTAGAAAGGAGGTGTCTTATAGAGTACCTAGTTTATTTGTGATGGAAAAAAGCCCCTAAAGTAAGAGTTTGACATTAAATTGCCGTAGAACGAGTAAACTTACACTAGACTATTAGTTAAACGCGAAACGTGGCATTTTAGGCAGCATGCGCACAGGTTTTGATATAATGTTGTCAAATGTACATTTTTTTAGGGGAGTAATGCCAAGTGATCTGTCCGCAGAAAATTTAAAAGAAGGTGTAATGATTGACAAGAGTCCAGGGAACCTACTAACTGTTCGACGCAAAAGCTGCAAACATGCGTAATGGCGAAACAAGAATAGGTACAAAAAACGTAACCCAAAGCTTGCCCAAAATTAAGAAAAAAAAATAATTAATAAAAAACAAACATAACCTTAAAAAAGTAAGCAAAATATGGGTTGCGACCGGCGGGAATCGAACCCGCGGCGCACAAATGACAAGCAGAACGTCTAACTACTACACAACCGAGGCGTTGAAAGCATTTCGCTAGACCGTAAAGACATGGCTATTTCCGATTAGGTGCCCTACCCTAGACGCTTCTTACTGATTGATGCAATCTGGGTTAATTTTAGTCAGTTCCGCCCCGAAGCAGCGAGCGGAGGGTCTTGCGCGTAAAGTGAAATAATGGTTTGGGATATATTTCTCTTCACGCTTGGCCCTTCGCTCGCTGCTGGAGCGCAACCAACAAAAACTAACCCAAATTATGACAAAAAAAACCTTAAAAATCATTCAAACTTAAATTACTAGTTACATTTACGTGCGCGTTATGATACTTTGTAATCAGCATTACTTTGACTCGCCTCTAGCGAATGCGGTTATAAACCATAACAATTGGGCGGGCGGGACTTGGAGGGTTTGTTTAAGTGCACATGCGTCAGTCGAAAAGGTAAATAATGTCTTCACGGTCCAGTGGATTACTTCCAACGGGTCTAGTGGTGCAGAGGTTAGATGCTGAGCTTGTGATACGATGCCCCGGGTTCGAGTCCCGTGGCAAGATAGCCAGCCAGGGGGTTATGTTTGTTTTTTTCTTTAATTTGGGTTAGCTTGGGTTAGTTTTGCTTTGTTGTGCCCCGGAGTGAGCGGAGGGCCATGCGTGAAGCAAAATATTAGACATTCTAAAATAGTGAACAAACCCTCTAAGTCCCCCTCACCCAATTGACATTTAATTTATAACCAAAGACATATCAAAAAATATAATATGTCTTTGTTTATAACCGTGTTCACTAGAGACGAGTTACCCGTAAAACCAATAAAGGGATTCTAAAGCAGTAGTCATTTGTCATTAGTACGTGTTGTTCTTAATTAATCTTAAATAATTATTGTTATTGTTCTACCGATTTTAAGGAAGGATGCAGGATTGTTTTTGTATTTAATTGTGTTGCCTAATCATTTTGTTTTTATTTCTGTTCACCATACCAGTCAATTTTGGGGGTACATTGTCCGACGAGCGAAGGGCCATGCCAAAACTAGAACTTTGTTTTTTTGGTGATTTTTTTTATGTGTGTACCACAGGCCACGAAAGGCTAAGACCTATAATATACTCGTGAGGGTACAGTCAGTACAGTGACCTGTTATATGGTTTAAACCGTCAACATTATCAAAGTATCGAAACATGCAAACTTGGTGGACTTTCACGACACTTTTTGTGTCAAGCCGATTTTGTCGTTCTTTCCTCAGAAACACACGAATTGAGTGTTTTACGTCATTTTTAAGACGTTTTTTTTTTATTGGCGGAAACCTAATAGTAATAAACTGTCTTGCGGGACAGTGGGGCGATAAGAGTGCTGGGTGGGGTAAAAAAGTGTCTAAAAATAGAAAATATTCGGTTTGAAAAGACGAATTTTGTTAAAAATATGTGCTATTTTATAAATATTCCAGTGGCGCAACAAGGTTAGGAAAAGAGGCTCGCTCCACTGTCCCGTTGCAGTTGATTATTTGGTTTTATCATTCTACTAATATTTCACTTCGTGCATGGCCTTCCACTCGCTCCGGGAGCGCAACCAAACAAAACTAAACTATTTCCAAAATGAAAATAAATAAATAATTGATTTTAAAAATCGGAGGATCCAAAAAAAGACCCCCCAAAGTTCGAGTTTTGACACATATTTCAAGCGCAATCTCACAGAAGCACTAGAAATATAGGCAATACACACTCGAAAATCAAATTTTTCTACTACCGTGCGTAAAACTCACTTTACCCACTCTCTAAGATTCGTAAAATATGCCTTTTCTTATGCGCAATGCGTAAAATAAATTACTTTACGCACTAGTGCGTAAAATAAATCTGATATAATTTTTGACATTCGGTGGAGTGCGTTAATAATATTTTTGTTTTTTTCATATATTTTCCGATAGTAGAAAAATTTTTGTATGCTACTCATGTGTAAAGTACTCTTTTTGGATTGTCGCACTCGCCTACGACTCATGCAACAATAATCCCATCATAAAAAGGGTCCCTTTATTTACACACTTGTTGCATAAATAACTATTTTCTATTTTGCCTTCAAAATTATTCCATTCCGATACGCAAATGCCTTGGGTTAGTTTCGCTTAGTTGCGCCCCAGGAGCGAGCGCAGGGCAATGCGCGAAGTGAAATATTAGTAGAATGATACAAAATTAATCAACTGCAACGAGACAGTGGAGCCCTTTTTCCCTAACCTAATTACGCCACTGAAATACTTATACCACAGCTTATTCAATAGCCAGCTACTCATCTTGCGGCGGTATCCTTTGATCTGGGAAAGTCAAGTGAAAATTTTAGAAGAGGGCCATGGCTTAATATTGTTCTAAACGTCTGGGCATTTGAATAATACTTTTGACAGTTCGTTTAATTTAAAATATGATGTTTTATCGTCTAAAATCCGTTTAAAAACGATTTTAAATGGCAAAATTGTATAAAAATCCGAAATTTCCGGTCTTTTTAGGGGGACAGCCGTAGCTTCAGACGAATTTGTCGTGGATTTTGAAGCGAATATTCATTTTAAATTCAGTTCGCTTCGTGTCATTACATTGCCTGAAAAATCACGAGACCGTGGAACTGAACCGCTCAGGGCACTGCCAGGTATGCGCAGTGCCCGACACTCCAACTTTCCGATTTCGGTAGAGATGAGTAGCTGGTAGTTTATAAGCTGTGCTTATACTATGGCTCCACTGTCCCGCAAGACAGTAGGCTTACGCCAATAAAAAACATCTACGTAAAACACTCAATGTATGTGTTTCTGAAAAAAAAAAGCCGACAAAATCGGTCTGACACAAAGATATTTTTTTATATGTCTTTGGTCTGACACGTCAACTAAATGATTTTTTTTTTCGGCTCAAATGTTAGGGATCCTCGGATTTTTTTTTAGCTTAAATTACTTTATAGGACACTCCCTTTCTAGCGACACACAACCGGTTCTTGTGGATATTAAGTACCTCGGCTTTTGCAAAAAAAAAGAAATAATTGCACAAGAAAGGGGGCGACTTATAGAGTAGTTTAAGCCAAAAAAAATCTGAATAATTGAGCCGAGAAAAAGCCCCTAAAGTTCGAGTTTTGACATAAACTTGCCATAGAACGAGTAAACTTACACGACTAGTTTTCCCCGTGAAAATAAAGGCCTATTGCGGAGGATGCGCAGATCTCATACAATGTTGCCAAATGTTAAACATTTTCTTACGGGAGTAAAGCAAAGTGGTATTACGAGACTATTCAAACAGAAGGTGTAACGTACGTGTTCCGGGGTTGATTAATACAAATTGGGATTTGGGTTAGTTTTCGTCGGTTGCGCCCGGAACAGCGCATCGGTCGGAGGGTCTTGCGTATTTTACTTCACGCATGGTTCTCCACTCCCTTGGCTCGCTGCGGGGGCGGAACCAACAAAAACTAACCCAAATTATAACAAAACCTTAAAACTGGATTTATAGATTGACATAACATAAGCATAGCATAAGCATAACAAGTTAAACATTCAAATGTAAGTCAGGCAATTTATAGACCAACATAACATAAGGCAAAACATAAGCTTGACATAAGAAGTTCACCAACTTTCAACTTCTTATGCTATGTGCTTATTTATGTTCGACCAATGAAAACACAGAATTTTAATTGTATTTAGTTATTTAGGTACCTACCTTTTGAGAGAGTGACATAGGTATGCGATGTTCAATAAAGTTTGGTGTTTTGGCTTTTTGAATGCCTGTTCTTTTTGAGAATGGTAAGAATTTATACGTAAGACTATAATACACTTTTTGAACAAAATTATGAAATTTATAAGGTTAGTATTTTCGCTTTACGACTCAGGCGCAATATAACACAAGCCCATTTATAAACCGACCATCTATTGCTTATCTGCTTAAGCTATGCTATGCTTATGTTATGTAAATCTATAAATCCAGCTTAAAAATAATTCAAACAAATAAAATTACTAGCTACATTCAGGTACACGCGCGTTGTTACTTTGTAATCAGCATTCTACTTTGCCTGATCGTCTGGGATGTTTAATCCTGGAGTTATACAAGCGAATAGTCAATAGTGTATTCCAATACGAAAATAAATCAGTCGATTTAGAAAATAAATGTGGCAACGTGGATCGTACGTCATTCAGCATGTGTCAGAATTTGGAGTGGGTAGATCTGCATAAACAATAAACTGTTTACCTTGTTGCCTTGCTGCGTTCTTAATCAGATTAGCTAATCAGAATATTTTAAAATAAGTAATTATTTAAAGGATAAAACGTTTTATTTTTGAAAGAAGTTATTTTGTTACATGAAAATGTAGTGATTTGTGTACAAATAAATACTACATTCCAATTTTTTTATTCAATATTCAAGCTACCATTTTACGGAAAAATAATGGTTCATCCAAGATTTTTGTTTCTTAAAGTGCTTCAGAAAGGATGCCCTTTCGATTGTATATTCAAAAATCTTCAAATTCGGAGGTAGGTACTTAATATCAACAAGACCCCTCGTGTCGTGTCTATATATCACCAGCAGACCCTAATTATTTAGTTTAAACCGAGCTTTAAACTAACTATACTCTATAAGCACCTTTCCTCTGACTTGCAAGATCGGAAATACCTACATATACGTCACAAGATTCTTACTAAATGCTAAAATGAAGTGTGTCAATTTGTAAAATCACAATAATTTCAGTATATTTCACAAAAAAAAATGATTCGGCAACAATGTCGTTCAACGTGCTCATGACCTCATATACCTCATGTTCGAAATCCTTGTAAAAAAAGTCAAGGAAAACACGCTGTGAAGTTGCATATTTATGATTGTCAGTTTACAATTTTGACACGAAACAGATGAAATCAGTTAGTAAACAAAAAATGGTTACCTCATTCTTCATTTGTGTGCCTCCCCCATTGATTGTTGTTACTGGGCGGATCGTTGTTGTTGCCAAAGCTGAATCCAACGTGACCCTGTGTTGTCTCTGCTCTTGCATTTCCAGAAATTTTGCAGCCTCCAGGAGAGTGTTGAGACTCATTTTGTCCTGCACGATGCCGTTGGGACCCACTACGGGCTGAAACAATATGATTTGCACATTGGAAAGTTGATTTTTCGCAAGTATTTCAGGGTTTTTAGGCCAATTTTTGGACGCCATCTTCATAACCTTACGCGCACCAAGTCGAAATTGAACTGAAAAATTCGGACGAGAAACTAGTTGGATGGCTGCGAAACGGAAGGGAGAACGGAGACAACTGAAGCGCTGTTGCCAAGTGAAATTGGGCGAAACTCCTCAATTTAAATTGTATATTTCTATTTATTTACAGTTTACAACGAAAATTTAAGGGTAAGGCTAGTTTTTCATCTAAAATCTTACGTGAAGCTCTTCGCGAATTTATTCATGTAAATAGAACATGTTCTATTTTCCGTCAATTTAACCGTGAAATCACTGGCACTAGAGCCAACCACAAAAATAAACATAATGTGATGTGAGGTTATAAATTATATTTGTGTCAACTCTTTGTGTGTGTTTTTAAAATACTGCATTGTATATATTAAAATATTTTAATTAATAATTTGTTGAAGGGGTACACAAAAACAAATTCAAACCATGTAACCTAAAAGTTGTTGTCATGAATTACCATTTGCTTTACATGGGCCACGAGTTTCATGAATTTTTGGCAGTTCATCAGTGCTACCAGCAACCAATACAAAACAAGCCCTTTATCTTTATGGAGTTTAGAAGTAGTAAAAGAGGGTAGGGCAAAGGAGAGTCTTAGCATAACGTACGTGTTTATTCTCGATCGTGAGCTCATTGATTAAACAGAAATTCGGTTTGGCTGTTTTAATCTCATCGGTGGATTTCATCGATCTGTCATCATCATATGTGTTCCCCTGGGACCATTTCCGTCTGTGTCTACGAAGATTCAGCTCACAGCTACCAATTTACACACCTTGAAGGATCAAAAAATATAGTGCCACCGATCCAACATTCCTTTCAGCTTGTTATAGGGCTTATATACTGCAAGAAGGGGGTGAAATGGAACAGTGGACTATGACTGAAGTCAGATACCCTTAGTTGGGCGGTCCGAACCATTTCAAACCAAGTTTCTGGGTGAATACCGTCCAGCGAAGCCCACACTTAAAGCAGCAGTAGTTAACCTCAACACACGATTTGACGGGTGAATTAATTATTGGTATTAAAATTATTATTTTTTTATATTATCTTTTTATACCAAAGCCAAAAAACTCACAAAATTATAAATAATGACCAAAAATACCGAAATTGACATGAGATCCCTCCGTATGGAATACAATGACCCTGATTTTGACCTTTTGCTGGGTGAAGAAACTTAATCATTAACCACAATTAATTAATGGTAAGTATGTTAATTTATATTGCTTTACAACAAATATTTATTTTTAGATGAAACTATGCAAAACGAGTATGCTAGCACAGTACTTGAGTCAAATTTTTCAACCAAAAAGGCCAGGTCGGAACGAGGAAGAATATAAATAAAAACAGCATTACTTAGAACCATCACAACTAGGATCAGTCCTTATTCTAGTTGTTCAAGATAGGAATCATTCCAGCTAAATCCCAGTCTTAATTCTATCAATAACAGCTCCAGATCAGATAATGAATGCAGATTGATCCCCATCAATCTGCATCCTTACTAGGACCAGCCATTTTTTAGGGATATAAACACAGCCTCAGCTACATCTAACACAAAGGCAATATTGAGAAAAACAATACTTATATTTAAATGGGACAGGAACTCTATTAAATTATTATTAAATATTCGGCTTGGCATGGAAAAGGAATTTTGTATGTCAAGCTGCAAAAAAGAACTTTTGGGATAAAGTAGCAAGTTAAATTAATGAGATGCTAAGGCCAAACAAAGTTTCTACTGGATTATTAGGTACATACAGGGTTAACAAGAGAAAAGAAAACACAACGAGAGAAAGCGCCATTATATGGGATTATGATGACCGAGGTATTGGGACATAAAGCTTCTAGTGTTCCTCCAAAAAGTTTTCTATATAGCACTGTGGACTCGGGCAACTAATCAAGAAATACAGAATACAAACATAGATGAAACCAAGGATGAAACTGTATCAGTACACCTCGATCTATATTAACAAAAAATAATAAGAAAAAGGAAGAATTATATTTGAAGATATTTATTTTTAAAGTTTCAAAAATGGAGGAAAAACAGCTTGAACTAAAGAAAGGGGCAAAAAAATTAAAAAAAAACTTAAATTAAAAGAAATTGAGGCTACAAATAACCTGGCAGCAGCCTAGTGAGTTTTTTTTTAATGACAGTGGCACTCACACTAAAGGAGGTTCCTATGGCACTCGACGAGCGGCATGTGTGCGAAGATGTTGATTGACACGGTTCCTGAATAGTTGTAGGTTGTAATTAGGGTTAAGGGAAACAGATGTCCTGGGAATGATGATGTCTGCAGTGCGCCAAAGGCGACGTACTAGGTGTTTCCAGTTGTACAACGAACGGGTGCGCTCTTGATGCCGTCTGTCGCGACTGTCTGGCGGGCGAGATGATGCGGGCAAAATCCTGGGAACATCTGATGTGAAAATATCTGTAAAACAGGGATATCTCGGCCATATGTCTGCGGTGTTCCAGACTGTCCAGATCCCGGGCAACTCCGGGTAGCCGACGAGATGCACAGCTCTCTTCTGAATGGAATCCAGCAGCTTTAGGGTGTGCTTCGATGCGGCATCCCAGATGTGTGAGCAATATTCCAAGCACGGTCTTATTTGCGCTTTATAGAGCAAGACCAGCTGCTGCGGTGTATAAAGTTTTTGTTGGGGACATATTGCTGTTGACCGAGACACCCAGTAGTCCGATTTATGAAGATGAAGGAATGGTCGATCCGGTCATAATGATCAGGGACCGCCGTATTGGCTTTCTTGGTAAACGTGGCTGCTTGGGTTTTTGCTGCATTGAACTGGACCAAATTTCTGTCGCCTCAGGTTCGAACTTTCTCCAGATCTTGATTAATTGTTATAACCTGCTCCTGTCTGCGGTGATAAGTCTCAGTCGCTGTAAAGGTTTTTCTGATCTAAATTCGGAGACATGGGTACTTACTGTCATCTGCAAAACTGTAAACAGGATTATTGGTTTCGTTCAGCAGGTAATTAATATAGATGAGGATCAGAGTTGGTGAAAGTATTGCGCCTTGAGGCACTCCCGCATTAATGGTGAATGTGTCTGAGATATCTCCATCAACTGCAACGTGCAGAGATCGATTCTTAAAGAAACTGGCAATCCAGCTGCAGAGAGACGATGGCAGTCCGAAGGACGGCAGTTTGTTGAACAATCCGTCATGCCAAACTTTGTCAAATGCCTTCGAAATATCCAACGCAATCACTCGAGATTCTCCGTAGTTCTCAATTGCCCTACTCCATATATGAGTAACATAGGCCAATATATCTCCGGTCGATCTCTGTTTGCGGAAGTCTTATTGGTTATCGCAAATTATTCTCTTGGTATCGAGGTACTTAAGTAGTTGCTGATTGACTACAAGTTCCATGACTTTGGAGATTAATGGAACAGGTTATACTCGAGCGAGTTTCCAAGAAGATAATAGTGTAGTTAATAATTAGATAAAATTATTAATTGTAAAATGTTTCAGCAAGTGGGTCCCTCCTGCGTTTTGCAGCATTATTGAGAATCATATCTTCTTCTGCGCCCATATCTTCAAGATCTTCATCAAAAGCTACATTCTTCCAACTCAATGTTTTCATTTATACATATATTATGTAACCTACAAGCTATTATTATGTATTTAAAATATGACTTTGTACGTTTAAATATTTTAGTCAAAGCATGTGATTATGATTGCCCAATAATTACGGAAACAGTGCTGAAATTTTTGGTTCAGAATAAAGTGTTATATAGAAACATCGAAACTATTCTGCGCTCAACGTACATAGGGGAGGAGGATCAGCTATAGTTGTGCGTCAAGAGACTTCTTCATCCGAGTTTGAGGGCAGAAGGTGCAACTTCTTTGAGGATGTGTGGATCTGCGTGGGGCTGTCGAATCAAACCTGCATTCTCGGATCAATTTATATTCCTCCTAAATCATCTGTGGAAATTTATCAAGAGATGATCGACACTATAGAGTATAGAGCATATAAGAAACCGATATAGATCGGCGAAGGTTTTGGTTTTTGGATAGTTCAACTTGCCGAACGACACTTAGCGGCTTGAATATTGTCATATGACCACCTCAAACCTGAATGATGCAAGCGCAAACCTATTCTTGAATAACATGTTTCTTTTGGAACTGCAACAGATCAACAATGTATTGAATAACGCAAACAGCCTACTGGACTAGCCATGATTCTCTGCAATGAATATGATCATTTCCGGTTAGCTCAGGTTGAGCAACCACTGTGTACAGCCGACGCATATCATCCGCGGAAGTAGGACGAAAGCATGGATGTTTGCTTTCGGGAGGGCGGATTACACTGGCCTGAACGACTATATCCGTTCCACGGACTGGAGTTTCTTTCCCTCTAGTCATGGATTGGATTCTCACTGCAAGAGTTCTATGCAGTAATTGGGAAGGATATTGAAACACAAGTTTTAAAGACGAAACCCAGCCAGAATCGTTTTCCACGGTGGTACAGTCGAGAATTGAGGAGATCACTGAATAAAAAAAACCTACTGCATAAGAAATATAGAAATATCAGTTGCCAATAATTGGATTACAGAAGATACTCTGAGATACAAAGAGAGGGTAAGTACCTAATGGATTTGTGCTATTTATTGTAGGTCTCGAATACAGAACTTACCATTCCCACAAAAATCAAGCATTTTTTGTCGTTAGTGAAGTCTTTAAAGCAGAGTGTGGTATACCTTTTGTAATGACATATAAGGGCGAAGCCAAGGATACTGCACAATTATCATAGCTTCACCAAAGATGAGATACTGGCTAAGTTGAGTTCTCTGGACATGGGGAAGTGCCCAGGTCTTGATGCAATCCCTCCCATACTCCTCAAGAAATGTGGAGAGTCAATCGCCGATGTTCTGCGTATAATCTTCTAGAGGTCCATGAATTCCGGTTACGCTCCCAAAGAATGGAAACAATCGACCATATCTCCCATCTTTAAATAGGGAAATAAGACCGCCATTGAAAACTATAGAGGCATCTCTTTGCTTTCCGTATACCTTTGAATATATTATATTGACCGATATTATGTTGATTTAAACAACTGATGTGAGGAACAACACGGTTTCTTTAAAGATAGATGTTGTTTCGGGTGCCTCAGGGCTCTAATCTTGGTCTAGTCCTGTTTCTGTTGTTTATTAACGATGGAGCATCGGTTTCCAAGTCCTGCAAGTGTCTACAAGCAGACGACTTAGAGCAGTATGCCGAAATTACCTTGGCAGTGTGGTGTGAGAGTAACGGGTTAAAACTTGATGCTGGCAAATGCCAAGTTGTGCGCTTCCATCGTATCGTCGCAAGGGCATCGTTCTCTTCGATTATATCATAGGGAAGGAATGGTTGGAGGCTGTGGAAACAATTAGCGACTTGGGAGTGGTGTTTGATAGGGAGATTGCATTGAATAAGCATATAGTGAATATATCTTTGAAGGGAACTAGAATGCTAGAATTCTTGAATCACACATGCAAACATCTGCGAGACATAAGGACAATAAAATCTTTGTATAATTTCCTTGTTCATTTTGTCCTCGAGTACAATAATATAGTGTGGTCTCCTTTCTACAGATGTAATGCCGAAATGCTAGAACGTATCCAGAACAGTGTGTAAATTCGTTCCGTATAAGCAACGCTTCCCTTACATATAGAATTTAAATTTGTTAGTGGGTCTGAGATCCCCTGAGCAACATAGGAAGTGTGCTATGGCTATATTTCTTTATAAATTAATCAATGGTGTAATCGACTGTTCACAGTTGACAGCCTCCAGCCATTACCAGTGGCGTAGCCAGGTTTCGGGGGAGGGATCAAAAGGACGTAGTGTCAAATTTATTAGGGCTGGGTTGGGCGTATAGGTAAAGTTTATAATCCTTATATGTTCGTGGGGAGGGGGCGAAGTGGTAGGTAAAAATCATGGGCATAATCGACGGAAAATTTCGCCGCAGGCTAAAACATAAAACATGTGTATGTCGCATCCGCCATTTCATCAAAATTAAGTTTTTCACATATTATAAATTAGGAATATACTAAAAACTATGAAAAAAAAACACTTGTATATACCCCTGGGCTGGGTTGTCAGTGCTGCGCAGTGGCGTGGGGGCACACATTTAGTGGGCGCTCTATGTTTTTAGAACCATTATTATTAGTAATAAAAGAGCTGATGTTATTTGCTGCAAAATATATGTTAAAATAAACCATCCCCTTTCAAGAGCCCTTATTTGCCAGTAAACTAAAAATAGATTTATGGCAATATAGTTCTTTTTAATACATTGGAAGCCTAATTTATATTTGTTCTACTCGCGTGCGGAAAGTACTCAGGGTACGATGGATAGTATTCACCCTTCCCTTATTCACTGAATACCTACAGCTATGCAGAGAGTATGTAAAATTATACCCACAAATACACCCCACAGTAACTACCGCTTAGGAAAGTGCATTTCTCAGCCTGTTGGCATAAATTCGTTTGGTAAAATGCCATCAGAAATGGCAGCCTTTTTGGGATTTTCAGATCCTCATTTGTATAGAGGGCACAGTTTTAGAAGGTCTTCGGCCACTCATCTCGCAGATTCAGGTGCCAACATTACAGACATCAAGAGACATGGAGGCTGGAAATCCAGCACTGTAGCTGAAAGCTACATAGAGGAGTCAACCTCAAATAAAATTTTTCGAACCGCTTCAAAGTGCGTTCCACGACAATTTATAGAACTAGAGCAGCCAACAGTTGAAGGACGAATGGAGCATGCTGCTGCAAAAGAAGATGCTGCCTCAAGACAGGTCGTTGCGGCTTTTAATACGAACCACAAGCAAATGCTGACTTCTGCTATCAACATTCAGAACGCTGCTAGTTGTTCATTTCATGTGCATATTGTTAATGAAAAATAATTTGGGTAAATAAGTCGTCTTCAAAATATTGTTGGAAAAATTAATAAAAATAGTTGTACCTACACTTGATTGCTGGCAGAACTCCGCTTCGCGTCGTTCGGCCATCTGCAATCGCGTGCGGAAAAGGGGCACTTTCCACACTTGTTAGGGAAACTGCTATTAGGTATTTTAATTTAATTTTAATTGTAATATGGTTACTGTGCAATAGGGTTGGGGAGAGGAGTCAATGGCCCCCTACCCCTTCTGACCACTCAACTGCCCATTACTTTATACTGAGAACAACTTTTCTGACTTTTCTTCGGTGCATGGCTTGTGACTGCGAATAACGTGATAATTTTAAGCTGAAAATTCTATTGCAGTTGCAGGCCATGGTGACGTGGTAGGGAGGCCACAACCAAAGCATCATAAATAAATAAATGAATCTTTATTAACGCATGTAACAATTACAATTAATAATGCATCTATAAAAATGTCATATTACACACAATGCCTAAATACCAAATTATTACTTAAATAATAAATAATACTCTATGTTCAGCAAAATGCGGGCAGTCTGATACCGTTAATACCAAGTTAAGAAAAAAATATAAAAAACGTTACAAACATTAAATCGTTATTTAAAATAAACATTTAACATCTCAGGTTATACAAATAAAATTTGTTTAACAAGTTTACAAAATACATGATAACTAGAATTAAAAACATCAATCTTATTATTTCCTTTCATCACACTATTAGCAATTTTACTCATTCAATATATGGGCATATTGGTACCATAATTAGTTCGGTGAAGTCAGCCTAAACAATTCTTTATTTCTTGAATTCCTAGGAGGAATGTGGTGGATCAATTACATTGTTAACAATCTTAAAGAGAGTACAGATATCAAAACACTTTCTTCTATTTTCCAGATTAAGAAGCTTCGTCACTTCACAACAATTAATTTCTTCATAGGGAATGCCCATTTTAAGTACAATCCTCCTTAAAAAAATCTCTGTAGCCTCTCCAACTCTTATGTGTGGACATTGCAGTAAGGTTGCCAAACAGTAAACTCAAACTCAAGCACAAATCTTACTAGTGCACAAGAAACAAATATATTTTCTATCTCATTTAGAGTCCGAAAGACAAACACCAAAAGCCTCACAGATCTATTTATAATCTTCTCAATATGTATGTTAAATGATAGGTATTGGTTGTTTCATTTTGCTAAATGTGATGGCATTACGTTTATTAATATTTAACGTTAAGTTATTCTTTATGCACCAAGAAGAGAATAAATCCAGTTGATCTTGCAAGGATTGGCAGTCTAAGGAATGAGTTATAATTTTGTAACTTTTAAAGTCATCAGCATAGGCTTTAAACTGACAATCACTAAAAATTATTTTTATATCATTTACAAAAACATTGAAAAGAAAAGTCGATAGATGCCCCCCTTGAGGTACACCCAATGTTACAACGCTTTCCTTATTTTAACGGATTGTCTACCATAAGTTAGGTTACTTTCAAACCAATTAAAAAGAGAACCTTGAAATCCCACTGCCATTGCCCGTAGCTTAGATAATAAGATATTGTGATTCAGTCTGTCAAATGCCTTTGAGAAATCTGTACATATAGCACCAGCTTTATACTTGTTCTCAAAAGCACCCAACAGAGTTTGCTCATAAGTTAAGAGATTAGATACAGTGGATCTCCCCCGCATAATATCCTTCTGTTCCTTTATTATCATATTTTCAGGTCTTTCTTCCCGGTATGCCAGATACTTTGGCTTATCTACAGAGCCTTCCCAAGTAAATGTTACTTCTTGTTCTCAAGATTTTTTTCTGTCCAACACAGACTGCTCTCCAATTGGCCTAGCTGATAAATAAAGGATTATCAGCTAGGTCAATTGCCCACCTAAACATACGATCGCTGATTCCATCATTTGCTGAGATTAAGACTTTTTTATTGAAGGAGAACTTTCATATATTCGCTAGGACTGAAACTTGGTTATCTAAAGATGATACAGATAGTTATATTAATGTTCCAGGTTTTCAACTATTTAGACAGGATCGTTTATCTGGGGGAGGTGGAGTTTGCGCGTATGTTGCTGATTTTTTGTCTTGTTCTGTTATTGACACAACATTCTGTGATGTAACTATTGATATTGAGCACATCTGGTTAGCTGTTAAGTTGAAGGGTTTTAGTTACTTAATAGGAATAATTTATAGACCCCCCTCTGTTGGCTATAAGCAACTTTCCGGTATTGAGTCGATACTGTCAAAATTAACTCCACAATACGATTATCTTCTGTTGCCGGGTGATTTAAATATAGATTTTTTATGCAATAGTAGCCCAGATATGATATACTTTAATTATATTCTTAGGGCATACAGTGTTAGGCAGGTTATTGATCAGCCTACACGAGTAAGTAGGTTGTGTAATAGTTTGATAGATTTGATCTGTGCTGATACTAACTTGGAACTAATAAGGTCTGGTACTATGGATATGTATGACTTATCAGATCACCACTTAGTTTTTTCTCTATTTAATATAAAAACGGTCAAATCTAGCCCCAGGTTTTTAAGATATAGAGATTTTAGGCATTTTAATGAGGATCTCTGTTGCTCAGTTATGGGTGGGATTGAGTTTGACTCTTGCATGAGGTGCATGAGGATTCGATCGACATTTCTGTTGATTTATTGAATTCTCGGCTAACTGAGGTTTTTGATATGTTTGCCCCAATTAAGTCCATTAAAATAAAACGGCCATATAAACCCTATATAACCGACCCAATAAAGGATATAATTAAACTAAAGAAGAAGGCACACAATAAATATAAAAGGACACTTTCTCAAAAGGATAAAAATTTCGTCCTAGACCTTAAAAACTATTTATCATTTGCAATAAAAAGTGAAAAGAAGGCATATATGGCATTTGAGCTATCAAAGGTTAGAGGAAACTCGAAGAAAACATGGTCAAAGCTGGCCGACTAGAATGTTCACTCTAAGGTGCTTTTCGACATTCCACATGATTTGAGGAATGTTTATGATGTTAGTGATTACTTCAGAAATATTGGCAGTAGTATGGCTGTGCCTGTTGATAGAAATCTGATTGAATACTATTCAAATGATACTATGTCTGACAAGGATAACTACAATTTGTTTCAGAGAATTGCAGAGACGGATGTTCTTAGATCATTTCAGCAGATTAAGTCTAAATGTAAGGGTTTTGATGAAATAACTTATGATATGCTACTATTTAGCATGGAATTTATTGCCCCTGTTGTTGCAAAAATTGTTAATGTTGGCCTGGTGAATGGTGTATACCCATCTGTATAGAAAACTGCAATAGTGAGACCTATCCCAAAGGTTGCCAATAATGTATCAATGGACCAACAGCATAAGCATTCTGCCAATTATGGGAAAAATGTTTGAATTGCTTGTTTCTGGGATGATTAATGAATTCATTGGATCTAGGGGTGTATTGCCTAACGTTCAATCGAGCTTTAGGGTAGGTAACAGCATTGCGACCGCACTTAGTAAGGTGACCTCCAACATTTGTAGGAACATCGATCGGTCTTTACTCTCTTGTCTTGTTTTTTTAGATTTTAGTAAAGCCTTTGACCTGGTGAATCATGACCTGCTGATTGCTAAGCTGCACTATTTTGGCTTCTCCCCAGGGGCATGTGGGTGGTTTAGTGGGTACCTTGCACAGAGAAGACAAATTGTGGATATCGACGGTAATAGATCTGATCCTTGTACTATTGATTGTGGAGTTCCGCAGGGGAGAATTCTTGGCCCCTTGTTGTTCTTGATTTATGATCAAATCAGGTACATTCTTGTTCGGTTCATCTATATGCTGACGACACTCAGCTTCTCACATCTTTCAGGCCTCAGGATTCAGGTAGGATACTGAGTGAACTTAACAGTGACTTGGAGCGAGTTTTCACTTGGTCAACTGGACACGGCTTGTTATTGAATGCAAACAAGAGTTCTCACCTAATTATTGGCACTGAATCAGCTAGGGTTAAATTCAACTTGTACTGTTTTGTGAACATTCACGTTAATAACATTGTAATACCTCGTGTGGAGCAAACGAAGAATCTGGGTTTGATTTTTGATGAGTCCCTGAGCTTTGAGTCGCATGTGTTGAAAAAACTGTCATTATTATATCTCAAAATGAAAGGCCTGTACCCATTTAAACACTTACTTCCCCAGCATATCAAGATGCTGTTGGTTGACTCGTTGCTATTCTCACAGCTTGACTACTGTGTGTTGTTTACTATTATTTTCTTAGTGCTGAGTATCAACAAAAAGTCCAATTGGCCCAGAACTCATGTATGCGTTTTGTGTATGGAGGGCGTAAGTATGACCATATTACTTCAACATATCTTGATCACTATCAGCTAAAATTTAAACTTTGCGCTTTTTATGCATGGCATTCTTAACATGGGTTCTCCTGAATATTTGACACAATATCTGGTTCCTCGAAGTGACCTCCATAATCTGAATTTGAGAAATGTAGTGAGATATAACATTCCCAAACACAGCACACATAAATTTAAAAAAAGTTTTGCTTATAGATCGGTAAATTTTTTGAATTCTGATATATTGCCCTTGATTACTAGCTTAAATAGGTTTACTTTTAAAACAGTATATGCAAATGAATTAAGGAGAGAAATGTTGAATTAAAGTCATCTAATAGTGGGTTGCGGGCATTTTTATGTATTTCTAACTGTTACTGTGATCGTGTATTGGCTAGCGATTTGTATCTTTGTGTAGTCTACCTAATAACTTGTATATTGTGTTGTATATTTCATTTAGTACTTTTGTTCGTTTGGGTGTTATGGAAGAACGTACTTTGCGAATGACACCTTTTGTATATGTACATTATATGTTGTATGCAATAAATATTTTTCTTTCTTTCTTTCATAGTATGGGGACAATCTGTTAGCCATCACTGACTCAAATATCTTTGCAATTAATGAAATCTTACTTACAGCCCTATAGCTTTTAACATCAGCTCTGTCATCATCTTTAAAAATAGGAGAAACATGAGATTTTTTCCTTAAGTCTGGGAAGACACCTGATCTTGAAGATAAATTAATTATAATTACATCATCAGCATAGGCACAGCCAAAATTTGTCATATTTTTTATGAGATTACCAAGGTGAGTATGAACAACAGATCTTTCTAAGATCTGTTGCATGAACCATATAATTTTGTTTAATATATAAGCTGGTATATAAGTCTATATTTCCGGATCCCAAATCATTTCTAAAGTCACGGAACGATGTCCAACTTTGTAAACCGAACTGTCAGCTTTATTAAAAAGAAAGATCATCCGAGATACAAAACATTTTCTATCTATTTTTTGGGACAATTATTTTTTATATAAAGTAAAGGTCGTTCTTATTGCATATCGCTTCTAACATTTAAAATTTTAAATATTTAATGATGGGTGTTACAATAATAACACATCCAATTTTTGGGGTCACGCTATAATGAATGTTAGTCACGTTTCCGTGTTGCAAACAAAACGAAAACGTGTCTCCAAAATAAACAATTCAGACGTCAGATGACTCCACCGTTACAATGGCCAATCAGAATCCATCTAAACTGAGTTGATGTATATAAACAGTATACAGGAACACCTAAGGATCGCGAAAGTACGAGGACAGTGTTGCCAATTACGAGGTGTTACCCGAGGTGTTACCTCAAAATAAGGAATATAAATGATGGTATAGTGTATAGTACATACATACACTCCGATCACTCTACAGGGTGTTCCTTAATGACATACTAATATTTAAGGGGGTGATTCCTGGGCTCATTTTAAGCAAAAAACTTCATATGAACGTATATCCTAAGCGTCCTAACTTTTGAGATACAGGGTGGTAAAATGTTCAGAAAAAAAATCTATTTTGTATAATAACTACCATACAGTAGATATCTTTATGATACTTGGTGCATGTCTTCTATGCATCAAGATGCATTTTCTGATGTATAAAAAAAATACAAACAATTTTATTATTTCTATCAGTAGCGTCCGTAGAGGTTTTGCATTGAATATTTTTGGAGAAAAAATGGTACGCCACTGTTTTCTCTTAAAATAAAAATATTTTTGAAATTCTCATTTATTTCTGAGCAAATTTGATCTCTTGATTTTCTTTCGTCCGATGCATGGTTTTTGCATAAAAAAAAATCGTTTTACTTCAGGGTCAAATCCCTAAAAATCTGATGAGGTAACTGTTGTGTGGAAATCTTTTTTTTCTTTTTTCAAGCTATTGACCGTTTAATATCAATTGTCAATTAATTTAGAAATATATAGCTGATTTTACTGTAGGAAAAGATAAAAGAAAGCTTTCAAGTGCCAATAATAATGAATGAATTTCAGCGAGGATTTCAGCTTGCACAAACCCGATTTTTATTTTTTAAGCGAAAACCATGCCTCGGACGAAAGAGAATCAAGAGATCAAATTTGCACAAAAATGAATGATAATTTCAAAAATGATTTCTACTTTAAGAAAAAGCAGTGGCGTACCATTTTTTTCTCCAAAAATATTCAATGCAAAACCCGTACGGACGCCACTGGTAGAAATTATCAAATTATTTGTACATCAGAAAATGCGTCTTGATGCATAGAACATGTGTACCAAATTTCATAAAGATATCTGCAATGGTATCACAGTTATTATATAAAATTGATTTTTATTTGAAAACTTTACCACTCTGTACCTCAAAAGTTAAGACGTTTAGGACATAGACTCACATGAAGTTTTTTTCTTGAAATAGGTCCAAGAATCAACCCCTTAAATATTAGCATGTCATTAAGGAACATCCTGTATAAAAGTTCCTTTTACGAAATGTTTCCTTCTGGTAACACGAATAGAACGTCATCGATTTATAATATTATATGCAACAATGTGGCTTTATTAGTAAACACCTATTTTATATTTACTTCACTTTAACTCACTGCCCTTTTTCTGATTTTTTACTTTTTTTAAAGTTCTATCGTTTAATTTCATTAAACTAAAATGCCTAGCTGGTTTATTTGCCGTTAATGAGAAGACAGTAAAGCAATTAATGAAATATATATAATCCAATAATTTTAATTAAGCCTCTGTGATTGTGACTGACTAAAAATCTTCACTGGGCTGAAGTTAACGAGGAAATCGAAATAAATATCCGCAACGTACAGGGCGTAAATTCTCGAGTCATTGGAACAACTCTCACGTGGGAACAGGAAACAATCACACATTAATTATTGTGAAGATTACAATACACTTCTATTACACCTCTTCACACGTGAGATCTGTTCCAATGACTGGAGAATTGACACCCTGACGATCGGTTTGTCGTTGATTCCATTGATGCAATAAATAAAAGGGGGAAAAAAAAATTTCGACAATGGTCATTTTTCTAGTAAGCCTCTGTACCAAAGTGATTCAAATTTGGGACGTAGGGGGTAAAAAATGGTTTAGCGGCGTTGTCAGACCGACCGCTTGCTAAATGTTGACAATATGTTTCGATGTTCGTATGTAACACCATGTATTTTTTATTATTATTTTCTTTTTGGTGAAAAAGTAATGTTTTGAACGCAGCAGGGTGACCAGAAGTTATTAGTAAATTTTAAATAATGCAAGTAAAAAATCGAGTTAATTGACATTGCCCACATCACGATCAATGGGACACGGACACCGTCAAGTACCTAGGAGTCAGGCTGGACGCGAAGCTGACATTCAAGGACCACATACAGGGCACCAAGAGAAGAGCAGGAATAGCAACAAACGCAATATTCCCATACAACACGCCGCAGTCAAGACTGGACAAGGACATCAGGATCAGACTGTACAACACCTACGTCAGACCAATAATTATGTAAGCCGCACCGGTTTGGAGCTCCGCAGCAAAACCATCAAGGAGAAACTACACACGCTTGAACGGAAACTGCTACGCACAATCATGAACTACAGATGGACGGATTTCAAGACGACCAGACAACTGTACACAGAAGCCGAGACAAGACCGCTAGAACAGAGACTACATGAGACAGCGACGAAATTCTTCAGGTACGCACGATGAGGACGCAGGAAATAACCAGGAACATTGGAAGGATGACCATAGAGGATGTCATTCAGGAAAATCCACAAAATGATCCACGAGGTGATGCTTTGAAGAACAAGGATAGGGCGCACCCCCCCCCCCCCTCCCCCTGGAAGAACTGCATGAAGCCGAAAAACATTAAAAAGTGCAGTGCCAGAATAATCATTTAGTATTCAAATATTATGCCATTTATTTAGTTATCTTAGGTTTAGGTGGACGATTGTTAGGTACCGCCATAGTCGGAAGTATATAGGTATTTATTTGTAAATATGTATATATTGTTAAGTTAAGTATTAGTTTTAGGTCAAATATCAAGTATCTTAAGCAATTCTTTATAAATAAATAAATAAAACAATAAATGAATAAATAGACACTGTCCTATTGCCAGATTTTTTGACAGTTTATCACAAGTAGTAATTAAAAATGGTTCATTTAAGTGTAATAGAGCGGACCTTAATCCTTATAATGCGAGGATCCGGAGATCGCGTGAGGTCCTATGAAGAGCTGGCGAACTTATTTAACCATGAATTTCCAGACCGAACCCCTATACCAAAGTCAAAGGCAACTGTCCAGAGAACAGTGCAGAGATTCGGAGAAAACGATACCGTTAGAGACAAAGTTAGAACTGGTTGACCAAAAAGTGCAACAAATGATGAAAAAAGTTTAGAAGTATTGCAGATGTTCACATGCATCAGTAAGATAAGAATTGTTGAAGAAACAACAGATGTTAGTCATGTATCGACTGAAAGGATTTTAGATGCAGATAAATTGCACCATTACAAATTTCATTTGGTATAAGAACAATCAGAAGATGATTTTATTAGAAGAATAGAGTTTTGCGATATTATGATAAGGAATTTCTTTAAGAACACAGTTTTTACAAATTAGGCAACCTTCATGCTGAACGATGTACTTAAAAGGCATACTGACGAAAATCCGCATTGGATGAAAGGAATAAGAACACAACATCCGCAGATGTTGAAATATTTGGGCTGGTTTGTTTGGGACACAAATTATTGGGCAATTTTTTATCGACGGAAATGTAACAGCAGAAAAATATTTGGACATGCTTAAAAATTTAATTATACGATACATTCAAAATTTAAATTAATCCTGGTCGAGCGCACTTTCTCTGTGCGCGTCAATAGGTCCCTGTCAAGTGTAAAGTCAATTAGGACAGGGGTTCCCCAGGGAATAGTACTGTCTCCGCAACTTTTCAGCTACTTCATAGCCGATCCCTCGTCCCATCTTGATACTTCCTTAGCGCTATATGCCAATGACACAGCACTTTATTCCCAATCATTTATAGCGCAGGAGGCAGCAAATAACCTCAGTGCCCATATGGAGCATATTTTAGCATACTGGAAAATACGGCTAAATGCGGCAAAAACCGAACACAGAGGTTACACCGATATTAATAAAAAAAACACCCCTATCCCCCCTAAATCCAGCGTCAAATACCTAGGAATCTATTTTGACTGGCGGCTCAACTTTGGCAGGCACATTGTCCACATTCAAAGTAAAAATTATACGATTTTCGAAAAGTTGAAGCTGCTTGTCAGGAGCGGTTCTATCTAAGCCCTAAAAACAAACTCACGATATATAGATCGATCACTAGGCCAATCCTGTTGTATGGAGCGCCAATTTGGTGCTTTGTCGCAGATTATAAGCTCAAAAAACTGCAAACAATGCAAAACAAATACCTAAGGGCAGCCTTTTCGGCGGGGCGGTATGCTAGAATCAGGGACTTGCATGAAATGGCACAAATCGAATATGTCAATGAATACATAGACAAAATAGCATGCAAGTTCATTGGCTATAGCATACGTGGCTCGCCGAAAACAGCCAATATTGCCGACCTGAGATATAATCCGCAGATTGGGCCCAATTACGGCCCCATACACAGAAGAACTACAATCTTTTACTTAGAGCCTAGACCGCCATAGTGTTGGGTCTATTCCTATATCTCATTCCGAAAAATCCCATCAAATCATCCCCTTCTGTGCTCTAGATGCTTTTCGATACAACGAAAGTATTAGGAGCAAAGAAGCGTGCCATCCTTAAGCCCATCGAGTATATCCCAGAGCGGGCCCCCTCCACTCCACTAACAGTGGAGTGGGCGGGGCTTGCTAAGGGACCTGCAACACTAGACTCTAGAGATCGCAGAAGGGCAGCGTAAACCCTAAATCCCTGACCGTTGACTTCGGTCGCATTCGGATATAATCGGCTTGTGCAGTCGAATTTATTCGCGGAAACACATGCAAGTTGCTGTATATCCACTATAATACAGCTTTTGTTAAATATCCTGGTTTTTAGTTAGATGAAGCAAAATATATCGTAGAAAGTGCTGACAAAGTACGGGCACGTATTACAACAAGTAATATTTCACTTTTCGCATGGCCCTCCGCTCGCTTCGCTCACTACGGGGGCTCAAGAGAAGGAAACTAACCAAGTGCTAACCCAAACTAACCCAAGACATAAATAAGCCTTAAAAAAAATAAAAAAGCAACGGGGTTTGAACCCGGGCCGCCGAAGTGAGACCTAACCATCTAGACTTCTCGACCACGAGGCCTCTCCGGAAAAACTGTTTGCATCGCGAAGACATGGCGCGAATGCAAGCGCCCCCACCTACACTAGATGGCGTTGGAGTCTACGGTAAGGGATTACGGGATTAAGCTGGCCGTCCGCTATCGCTAGAGTCTAATATCTGCAACACATATAAAAGACCTGACATAGTATAGTTTAGGTATTTTATCTGTTGCGTTCACGCTGTCTGCTGCCTCCCTGCTCCGGCAGGCGAAATACGGCTACATTAACCGAGTGCAGTTGCAATTCACACCGCACTAAGACTATATTTAGTCTTCTACTTACATACCTGTATGTATGTCTTGTGTGTGCTAAACCAAAGAAGCGAGTAATGGGGTTTTTCAAACTGCTTTTCCCCATGTCAATCACTCCTCATCATTCCCACAACTTCCTTGAAAACAAGTCATACAATGCCATTACCAGTCGTTGATTATAATTCAAAACGGAAAAACTCTTGAAGGGCGCCAGTGCAGTGCACCCAAGTAAGATGAGACACATAGCGAAGTTCCACTATAAACTGCAAAAACATGACCTGGGACAAAACATCGGTCCACTTGGGTTCGATAGCGGGTGCTGGGAGACCTCATTGTACATATTGCATAGTTAGCTTAGGTCATGTACAGTAGTTATAGATAGTGTATATATCTCCTTGTAATTATAGAAAATAAATGTGATGATGATGATGATGAACTGAGTCAAATTTCGCTAACATTTGGTTTGAACAAGATCGAGCGCCCCTCATACTTGGATAGAACATTTCTTAATGAATGGAGAGGTAGAAGAGGATCCATTGAATCCAATCTCGCCTCTGGATTACTTCTTCTGGGGACACCTAAAGAATGATATTATAAAACTAGGCCTGAAAATCTTGAAGACCTAAGAAATCGTATGGTCCAAGATGCATCAGAAGTGTCTGCATACATGATCAAAAATGCTGTACAAAAATCCATTTTCAACTTGCCCATTGTTAAGCAGCCCAAAGAAAACAATTTGACCATTTGATAAGATAAAAGTCACATTTAGAAAGCTTTTAGGTATCTTGTATCAGCTCCAGAATGGTACGGGAATGCCTAGATAAACTAAATGGACTAAGCAAGAATAACAATGGATCCCAGGACACGCTGGGGTGGAAGGCAACGAAAAACAGACCAATTGGCAAAAGTAGAAGCACAAAATCCCCTTTTAGGACCGGAACCTTTCTGTGGCATAGAAACGCACACCTACAAGGAAGAATTCAGGAAAGAAGAGCGAACCAAATGGATCAGTCTATGGGAACGCCTTCCAGGGTTAAAGCAATCAAAGATGTTTCTAGGGCTCACTCCCCCAAGGAAGATCAAACACCTTCTAACACTGAGTAAGAACAATCTCCGCATCCTCACCGGCTGTCTTACGGGCCACTGCCGGCTGAGAAGGCACTTGGAAAGAATAAAAATCGGAAACGAGGACAGTTGCCGGTTCTGTGAGCAGGGGAAGGAAACCCCGGAACACCTTCTCACGAAGTACGAAGCGGTCGCGAATAGGCGAATGACCTGCTTCAGGTGCCGCATCGTCGAACAAGAGGAACTTCCATCCATAGAACAATCCAGACTACTTGCTTTTATCAAAGCCCTGAAGCTGGGTAAGGTATACACTGATTGAGAATCACATCAACGGAAGCTTCATGGAAGGGGGACACAATAGATCTGTACAGGTCGCAGTGTATTATTAACACCCCCCCTAGATCATTCATTAATTCACTCATTCATTGTATTGTTTTTATTACTGTATTATTTTTTTAATTAAATCAAATCAAATAAAAAAGCACTTTATTACCGAAGAAATCAAATTTCTGTTGACAAAGCATGTTAAATAATATAAACAAATTGGGAACTAAGGGCTAATTAAAGTTACACGTCATAAACAGGGAAGTATAGGACAACAAAGTAAAGTTACATATGCAAAACAAATAAACACACAATCAGATCAGAAAACAGAAGAAACAAAATTTTCCATTAAAATACTCCTCCACTGTCTATTTATCATATCAAATTAAAATTGCACTATTGTGCACCACACAACATTGATTTAAAATTAGGTTAAAAATCATAAAATCTTATGTAAAAACCATACAGGAAACAATAAATTAAAGACTGTTTCTAATAATTAAAAAGTAAGCCTCAAGTCAAATTTTTAGGTTAAAATTGCACAAACAATATAAAAATAAAAGAAGAAACAAAACAAAAGTTACACATTAAAAACTATTCTAAGGCAATTATCTCAAAACGCATCCCGATAGAATTCCTCCATGTTGTAATACGCTTTTCTCAAAAGCAATTTTTTAAGTAAGCGCCGAAAAGTCTTTAACGCGTTAACAGTTCTTAAATCTGCCGGTAAGTGATTATATAATTTCCGACCCCCATAAATTGGCGGCTTTTTGACCAGGGTGGTTCTCGGAAGTGGCAGGGGCAAACTCAGGGCCTGACGGGTAGTATGCAGGAAAGGGGGGCTTTGAAGTTCAACACGATTTTTAAAAATGAGTATTGCTGTCTCCAATATAAAAAGAGAGGTCAGAGTTAGAATTCTCTGAGCCACGAAGTACGGTCTACAGGTTTCTCTTCAATTTATGTTCACTATACATCGTACTGCCTTTTTTTGGAGGATAAAGCGTTACCCCAGAATGGTATACCATATCGAAGGTGCGACTCAAACAGAGGGAAAGAGACAGACCGCGCCAGCTGGTGGCCCAGCTTTTCTCTAACCACCCTAACAGCAAAACAACCCGACGACAGTTTTCTACTGATAGCCACTATGTGGTCTGCAAAACGCAGCTCGCTATCTATTTGTATTCCCAGGAATTTAGTGATAAGTGGTAGGAGGTCTCCGTACATCAGCAAACCTGCTATATCACGCTTAAGCCCAACGATGTGGGTTTCACTTAGGTTTAGGCAGAGGCGGCTCGAGTTAAACCATTCTTTGATGAGTTTTAAGTCCGTTGTTATTGTGTCCTTTAGCCCCGAAATCTCCCTATTCTGCCACAGTATGGAAGTGTCGTCAGGAAAAAGTGTAAAGTCACCAGAGATATTCAGGTTAACAAGGTCATTGATGTAGACCAAAAATAATATAGGTCCCAAAACCGAGCCATGTGGAACTCCGCAGTCAATCCTTAAAGTAGAAGAAGATATTTGTTTTGTAAGGGTGATATTTATGTGGATCTAAAATCTGGAATGCTTCTGGAGTTATTTCTTTTTATTGCACGTTTTGTGCAAAAAGTTATTTTAATAAAAGTAAATCTTATTTGATTCTCCTCCTTTTTCATAAAAAAAATGTTTTGCCAGACAAAAATAAATCTGGCAGCGTCAGTTAACTCGACATTGGCATTTTCACATTTATTATGTAAAATTTACAGCTGACTTCTTAAAGTATAGACAGGTAGAGGTTTCCTTTCGAAACTTAATTACCTTTTGCTGGGACACTGCTGCGTTTAATGGCTCAACAAATCCCAAAAAAAAATAGGAAATAGTTACGTTCTCATAGAAAATGCAATTCTGCAGGTTAGGCCAAAACCTTGTCTAGATTTTTATAATATCACTCTCATGAGTGAGCATCAGGAACTTATAAATATATGTGTCAATCGATATATCAGTTAGTTGTACTTGTAAGAAATAGAATTTAAAAAAATACTCTTCTCATATTGGAGTTAGTAACTGGTGCAGTCGGTAGGATTTTCCAGCAGATTTTCGTGCATCGAGCATATCGAGCTGTACTCGTTTCAACGATTTGTGGCGTTCTCGAGCTTCTGACCAAGTTGATGCAAGGCAGTTCAACCAGACCAGGGAAGAAGAAACGAAATCGCTCCACGACCTATTGGTGCGCGAATTGGGGACAATCATCGTCCCGAGCTTCATAACATTAATCAATCGTCCTATTGGGCGTAGCAGTTAGAAACGAAAATAATCGAATTTCTATTGTTGTAAGTGCATCATTACCTTGTCCTTTTATTCATTAACACCAAAGACATATAATATGTCTTTGATTAACACCTATTGATTTATTATTTCTTTGATATATAGATGGAAAGATCTGATAATTTAACAGATAGCTTTAATCCAGTGTCCCCCTTTGATGTCTAGCGAGTATATTGAGGACCTTGAGGAATTCATATTAAAGCCAGAATCAGGCTTTGGTTATTACGGGGAATATATTTCTCAGTTTATGCCAATTCAGGTAGGCCAGTTTATAGTAATTTTAGGGAGGATAACAGAGGAGGATAGGCCTTGGCCACTCACTGGAACGGTTCCAATTGCACATGAGCCGCCTGAGGCAACGGACAGCACTAGGTACCTAAGCAATTTGGTAGAAACGATATCTATGAAATCGTTTTAGTCCGGACGTGTAAACATAGTAACGTTTATTGATGTACAGGTTCTACTACTAGTTACATGTTATATTCAACCATATGCAGGAAGTTTTATCGGCAATCCAAAAAATCGTCCGACGATATCCTCATACACATTACAACCACATATATTAGAACTATCTGAGTATCTCTAGTGTCTACGTCGAGCGATAAATCTGACGATAATAAATTGCTTGATGAATTATGATACGGTCCTTTCACGTGTCGGCTAATTTATAAACAACGTTGCCACGATGCCACATTTAAATCTGCATTACATCAGGGGGGACACTTCGGTGATTGCACTTGAGGTCAAGTGGCCCTTGAGGCCTCATAATAAATGTTGGTTAATCCCATGTGTCTGCCAAACAAAAAGGATAATATGATCCTTGTCCATCACCTAGCTATTTACGTCCGTCGATCTACCATTTTGAATAATTTACCACTAATGGCATATGCCTTTATGAAAAACAGTTCAATTAAGGAGTAAAATTAAATAAACAAGGAGCGTATATTGCGGCGGATGTCTTGAGATTTCGATATTTGAAAATTGCTAAATTCCATCGTATTAAATAGGTATATCCATCCCTTATGGGTATTCACAATAATTATTAGTACCTGGTGTCTTTTAGATAAAAATTCATACCTCACATAATGTGTGTTTGCTGTGATTAACTTTCACGTAGTCATAATATCCTCATTCATGTCGCGGACTCCAATGACCACTGCTGGTTCCCAACGCGAGCGAGCAAATCAGATCAATGAGCATATGAAAATATGAACGCCATCGTCGAATGAGGTAAGGAAAAGAATGTCCAGTTTAACGCAGGAAACTCAAGCAGCTGCCTTCTCAAAAAAATCAAACACCTCACTACCTGACTTATCAATAACAGGACAAACACCGACTCTGGCTTCATCCATAAGCTTGCTGGGCATCAACGTAGAAAACAACATGTATTGGCGTAATCACCAAAATCGCCAAGGCAGCATCACAAAAGCTAGAAGAACTCTATAGAGCAAAAAAAAAATGTATACACCTCATCAGCTCTTACTTCTCTATAAGGCCCAGAAAGACTATCTCTGGAATACTGTTCCCATGTGTGGAGCTCGGCACACAAACATTTCCTCAAGATTTTTTAAACTCCATACGTTAAGTGGTATAGGATTTTCCTTTTTTTTCTTCTTAAATATGATACTATATGAAGTACCTGAAATAGATATGAACAATCGTGGCTAGGTTTCGCTCAGACGTCCAATATCTTCAACTGTAAATAGTGATGGATTACAAAATCCGAAGAACGTTTAAAATAATTAATAACAATTCTCAGGATAGGAAAGACCACATGTTCTTGTATCCGAATTTTGATGTTCCGCCTCTTTGGGTGTTGATGCTTCTTTCATTCGTACTTCCTATTTTGAAGAGAAAATTCTTTAGCACCGTTGGGTGTGATTTGTGACTCGATGAAACAGAAACGAAAAAGCGACACTAAAAAAGTAAAAAGTAGTTCTCGTCCGATCACTGAAGTTAAGCAACGTCGGGCGTGGTTATTACTTGGATGAGGGACCGCCCAGTTTATTTTCTACCGCGTGTGAACCGCACACATGATTTTTTTGTGTTTCGTCTATGTAGGTATAAGTACTCGCAAGATACCCGATATAGATATACAACGTTTCGTGCATTTTTGACTTGCCAGCCATGCGTTCGTGAAACGGTTTCGTAAGTAACTGTTGAATTGAATACAGTTCCTGCGTCCAATTTGTTGCACCTCTCTGAAAGGTATACAACGGTAATCAGCTGATTAACGTCGATACATTCCGGTAAATCCGCATCACAAGATGGGGTCCAGTACAGACGCAATTTCAAATCATGGTGAAAGAAAAGTTAAATTAAAGTGTTTACATGGTAACAAGAAAGTGGTAGCTAGTGTTAAGTGTTCAAGGTGCAAAAATAGTTACCAGCCAGCATGTTTGCTCCAATCTGCAAACCAAAAATCGGCTACTTGTGCACATGTGGCCGATGAGGTTATACGAGATGAAAGGGAAGAGCTCATAAGTGTGGACCTATTATTAAAGTTAGTAGCTGAATTGGAAGACAAGAATGCTGTCCTACAGGAAAATAAGAAGCTCCTGCGGGAGAAAATTGAAAATCCTCGAACAGGGAAGCAAGGAACGGTACAAAAATTGAGAATTCCTCGTCACAATGGCGTACAGACGGCAACACTGCAAAGGCCCGAACTGAACATAGAAACAGAAACAACGTAGTGGAAGAAAGTTTTGATAAAAGTGGCAATGCTACAATAGTACCTAACGCCAGCGATGACTCAGTGCAGCTGCAGGAAAAAGAAGATGGGGTCAAGATAACCCACCAGCATGGGCAGGTTAACAACAACAATAGTAAGAGTGACTAAGTTTCAACTTCAACGACATCAAAGAAGGAAATTATACAAGAAACGACTTGGTAATGCCGAAGCTTCACCGGAGGAAGACGCGGACGGTTTCTCGGGAGGAGATAGAATGGCATGGATCTATTTAAATAGAGTTAAAACATACGTAACGGAGACTATGATACTGAACTACATCAAGAAAAAACCGGGTTTTGCAAATGTTAAAGTGATAGTAAAGGAAATACCGAGTGATCCAGGTAGGCTAAAACGCTTTGTTGTCACTGCACCCCTGGAGCTTAAGGATAAATTATATGAACCACATTTTTGGCCACGCTTGGTGGGCATAAAGCGTTTTATTTTTTCCAAGCATAAAGAATTTTTACACAGCAATACTGAACATTTTTTATAAAAAAAAAACCCACCAGATAATTCAAGTAATATTTTTAGCATTTTTTACATTAATATCTGGTCGTTGAAAAACAAGACCCAAGAAATTGAAGCTTTCCTGCAAGAAATACCAACCTGCTACAGTGCTCTTAGTTTCGCCGAACACTGTCTTTTGAATGAATAAATCCAGCTAATTAACATTCATGGTTTTGAACATGGGGCCTCCTTTTGTCGGGGTAGGTGGTGGTGTTGTTGTTATGCCAGCTTCGGGTCAAAGAGTGAAAGTGTTAGAGGGCCTGGCTGAACTATCAGTTGAGAGACACTGTGAAGTATGTGGCTTGGAATTTCTAGACTGTGGTATTGTTATAGTAACTGTCTATCGCCCACCAAGTGGGGATTTTACCGCGTTTTTAAATGTGATGGTACTAGTTTTGGCCTCTATTTTTTATTTAAATAAGTACACTATTATTAATGGAGATTTTAACATACAGTTTGAAAGAGAATATGGCGATAAGCATAGTTTTATAGATATTATGAACTTTTCTCAACAGGTCTTTGTGAATGCAAGACTAAATCACTGTCTCGACAATGTATTTGTAAACTTTTCTGAGTTTCCCGACTACAGTTTGAATGTTTTCAATCCTGTTTTGTCTGATCTCTCAGCTATAGAATTGAGTTTTGATATTGGTCATATATGCAACACTGCGGTAAAAACAAATAAAGGTATATTCAATATGTACAACATGCTTGAGAGTAAGCCTGGCAATTTCTTGGCCCTGATATTGGGACTGAGGAGTGGTGTAACAGCTTTATGGACAAGTTTATCAGTATGCGTCACATGGCGTTTCCACAGTCCCTCAGCCTCAGAGTATCAACAAACCAAAACACACATAAAGTTGTGTGGTTCAATGACAAACGCAGGGTTATGAGGGAGGAGCTTCGGGCCCTTGGCTGCCTTGCTCGAGAGTCTGACTGCCCTGTTTTGCATAAAGAGATCAAGGTATGTAGGCGTAATTACAGACATGCCATCTCCGAGGCTAAGCGAATAGCAAACAGTAATCATATCAAAAAGTCGGACAATCCTGCTAAAGCAGCATGGGATGTCATAAATAATAATCGAAGAGTGGTCAGAGACAGGATAGGCTCGGACATTGATCCTAACATGTTAAACAATTTTTTTGTTGGTATTGCTGGTGAATTGATATCAGCATTACCGCAATCTGCTCTCTTTTGAGCGATATTTGGAAGGGGTGAAACGGAATGATTTGCTTACCTTTCATTTTCGTAATGTAACTTTTAATGAGGTTAGATCATTGATTTGTATAAGAGTGGATAAGCAATAAATAGACCAAACATGGCAAATTTACGACCGCGAAATGTAAACAAAGAGATTTCTATTTGGACTTGCGCATTAGAAAATTAGTAGGAGCTAGTTGTTGCACCGTGAAGGTAAATAGGCAGGCCCGGACTTCGAAAGTGATTATTTCACCAAATATTCGGTAATGGGCCCCAGTTAGCATAGTGAAACAAACAATAAGGTATAAATAAGTAATACTTACAATAATTAGACTTACTTGCAATAGGAAATCCCGGGTATTTTGCCTCGAATCGAACTCGAATTATTAACTCAAAACGCCGCGCCGTCAAAACGAAAACACGTCAAAGACAAAAGCCAAGTTCGATCCTGACCGACGCCTGCTGAGACGGCAAGTGTTTTAGTGCGCTTGACAAAACGGTATCTTCTTTGTTTATGTTTTTCCATTTTGCGTCGATTTTGTCATGCGCAGAAACCTGTTTTTTCGCCCATAGGTTGCCACTTTTGAATAGTGCGACAGGCGGCTATTGTTTATCCACTCCTATACAAATCAATGGGTTAGAGCTGCAATTGACGGATTAAAGAAGAAGCACAGTAAAGATTTCTATGATCTGAATGTAGTATTAATAAAATCACTAAAACATGTTCTAATTAGTCCTTTGACAAATCTGTATAATAAATGCATTGAGGAGGCCACATACCCTCACCTATTTAAAATAAGTAAAACGGTTCCAGTATTTAAAAGTGGAGACCCTAACTCTCCTAACAATTATAGGCCGATATCGCTGATACCTGTTTTGTCAAAAATATTTGAAGCCCTGCCCTGTAAACAGCTGTGTGATTACTTGGAGTCGAATGACTTGCTGTCCGGCGATCAATTTGGTTTTAGAAAGGGTAGATCAACAGTAATGACCATTAATAAACTATGTGAAGGCATAGTTGAGGGCTTTGAGGGGGGAGAGTTTGTAGGAGCTACATTCTGCGACCTCTCCAAGGCCTTCGATTGTGTCTCCCATGACATCCTATTAAAAAAAAACTTGAATTCTACGGACTAAATCTGGACAGCTGTCAGTTCATTCAGAGGTATCTCACTGACAGGAGACAGGTGACAAATAAGCTCAACCTAAACCATGAAAAAACGAAAAATATCGTCTTCTCGCTGAGGCAAATAGACATTGATAATCCAGACCAGGTCAAGTTTTTGGGAATAACTTTAGACCCATAACTGACATTTGAACGTCATGTAAATAATGTTTCAAAAAGGGCAGCCTCGGGAGTCTTTGTACTGAGAGGCTTGGCGAATAATGTGGTGTCAGCGATCTGCCTTATGGCTTATAATGCTCTTGTGCACTCAATATGTGTGTATGGCCTTCTGGCTTGGGGACATTTGTCCCATGCATCTAGGGTATTTGGAATACAGAGGAGGGCAGTCCGAGTTCTGGCTGGGATTGGGTATCGTGATGAAGCAAGACCATATTTCAAAAAAATTGGGATTCTTACCCTTCGATCCCACTACATTTACGAATCATTACTCTATGTACGTCAAAACTTGAATAGATATGCAACTATTCAGAATTTGCACTCTCACAATACAAGATCACACATGAATCTTCAAATTGAGTTTCTCAGACTTAAGAAGTCCTGGAATGCAACGCTACATTATGCGCCTGCATTTTTCAACAGGCTACCTGTCAGGGTCACGGAATTGCGAGTAAAGCACTTCAAAACTGTAATAAAAAAATATTTAATATCTCAAGCTTTTTACAATTATAACGATTTCTTAAATTGTGATGTTAGTGATCAGGATTTTGTCTAATATGTTGTGATGTGGAGTTTACTCTTTCGTGTATAGAAATAGTTTGTTTTAAATCTGTAAATTTGTTCTATATATTTGTAATTTGTTGTGTTCTTTCCAACTAATGGCCCATGACTTTTAGCTTTTATCTATTTGGAATTTCTATTAACAATTGTAAAAATATTTTACTGACAATATTGACGATTGTAAAGGTATTTTGTACTTATCATTAATAAATTATTCTTATTCTTATTCTAAAGTCCTTTGAAATTTGAAATGCTGATAATCGTCTCTTCATGTTGCACGGTCGGTGATCGCCTGTTCATATCTCGATGCATTTTCTGTTTTAGCCTCTCTGAATACCCATTCGGCGTAAGATTGCTTTTCATGTTGAGTAGTTCGTCCTTCAGATCCTCATCTGTATTGCAAATCATTCCAGCTCTATCTAATAAGAATCTAATCACTCTTTGTTTGGCAGCTTGAGAGTGATTAGAAACGAAGTTCAGATATTGACCTGCGTGTGTTGTTTCCTACATACTGATGTTGTCATTTGCTCGTTTGTTCTTCTCTGTTGGAAATTTGATGGTTGGCCTTAAGATGTTAAGGTCTAGGTGCTTCATAGTTCTAGATGATATGTCGTCGACATACCTTGAACACAATTTCGGATTATGCTTGGGGGTTTTGATTGACTTAGTTTCAAACTAGTTCATGTAGATAGTGGCAATTGCTGGTGAAAGTGGTAATCGCATCGCAATTTCTGCGAGAAAAAATTATCTTTTCCTAGAACATAGGAATTATTCAGGCATCATTCTAGTAATTCTATTATGCATGCCAAAGTTGTTCTCTCGTTTAATGCGACGCCTCTGCCAACTTAATTACCTTTAAAGACTCCTTTCTTGGAACATTTGTGCATAGGTTTTCAACGTTAAAAACTAACAAAACGATCTCTTTATTGAATATTCCTATTGGTTCTACAAAATGTTTGGGAGTGGGATGTAATGTCCTGAAGAGACTTGATTATAGGAAGGAGAAATTGTACGTTGGAGAGTTCCTCAAACTGGTAATAGGTCTGAGGAGCAAGTCGGGATTATGGATTTTCGGTAGACCATGATGTTGTGATGGCTTGCTTTGGTGTGGCGTCAGTTTGGTTACTACCCTGTACTAGTGATCCTCCTTGCATTTTCCTTTGTATTGAAATTATAAGAAAAGGAAAAGAAAGGTACATGCAGGAAATAGAAAAAGAACTGGAACAACAGTCAGAACGGACTGAAATTGAGAGCGTCTGGAATGCTATGGAACACACAATCACAAGGGCGGCTGACAAGATTATTGGAAAAGCCAAAACAAAAAAAAAGCTAAGCCAAGTTATATCCTAATGCAGCTAGAGACAAATGAAAATAGAGAAAAATATACTAAGCGCCGAAGAGAAACAAGACAACTAATAAGTAGAAAGAAAAGAGAGAACGAACATCAAAAATATGAAATGATGGAAAGAAGCAGAATAAAACCTGGCTCTAGGGAGTTCTACAAAATAATATCTAATGAAAGAAAATGTTTTAATCCCAGAGCTATTATGTTTCTCAACTTATGCTTATGTAAAGCACCGGGATCCGACAATATACCATCATAACTACTTCAATGTGGAGGGAACGCCATTACACCGAGAAATACATAAGCTGATAATGTTCATATGGAGAGAGGAAAAGATACCAACCAAATGGCAAAAAAGTATCATAGTCTCGATCCACAAAAAGAGAGACAAGTCGAAGTGCGCTAACTACAGAGGTATCTTACTAATAAATACACCCTATAAGGTCTTGGGAAACGTCCTATTGGAGAAATTAACACCGTTCACGGAAAACTTTCCGGGGGAATACCAAGCAGGTTTTAGAAGAGAAAGATCAACTACCGATCAGCTTTTTGACTTAAGACAACTCCTAGAAAAAGGATGGGAATTCAATAGAATAATACATAATCTATAGATTTCCGACAAGCGTATAACAGTGTGGAAAGAAGCCAAGTGTGGAAGGCAATGGCAGAATTATCAGTTCCTACGAAACTCATCCAGATGACAAAACTATGTATGGACGGCGGCGGTAGATCCAAAATACAAGTAGGCAGCGAACTGTCCGAACAGTTCGAAATACAAAATGGGCTTAAACAGGGAGATGCCCTGTCACCCCTGTTATTTAACATCGTCCTGGAAAGGATTATGTTATAAGACGCGCTGACATTAAAACCGAACTTCCGGCCCAAAACTAATACTGGCATATGCAGACGACATTGATCTAATCGGCAACACAATCTTAACAAAGAAAGATATATTCAACAAAATAGAAGGAACAACCACCGAAATGGGTCTAATGATCAACGAAGAAAAAAACTAAATACATGTGTGTAAACCGGCTCGGAAGGAGACAGAATAGTAAAATGTAACAATAAACTCGTACAATTTTGAAAGTTTCAAATACCTCAGTCCACAAGTCGATGTACATACTCCCTAAACAATCTCCTTAAGTCAAAAAATCTAACAAGGGTATCCAAAGTAAAAATAAGAGTATTATTAGACCAATATTCACTTATGGATGTGAAACATGAACATTAACTCAGGCGAACGAAGAAAAACTTCGACGCTTCGAATGTCAGATACTGAGAAAATTTTTTGGACCTTATTAGGATCCCAATACAGCTTAGTATCGGATCAGAACTAATGTTGAGGTCAAACGGATGTATGGTGACAGTGACATGGTCCAGGAAATAAAATCACAGCGTCTGAGATGGGCTAGACACGTACAGAGACTTCACGAAGAAAGACTGGTAAAACTGGCATGAGAGGAGACACCAGCGGCTAAAAGGCATTTGGGACGCCCCCGTTTGCGAAGGGGGGCAACATTCGAAACGATCTTTTGAAAATTAACGTCCCCTTCGATACAAATCTGATGTAACATCGAGGGTACTGGAAGAAAGTAATGCAGTTAGGCAAGACCAACCCAGGGTTGTAGCGCCGATCGAAGCAGAAGAAGAGCTTTGTTTAACAGACAGTAATTTTACTTTTCTAAGTGTATTTTCTAATTTTACGTCATATTCGGGGACGTCCATGACAACGGTGGCATTTGCTTTGTCTACTGCTAAAAACTTAGTTGAATTGCCTTTTCGTTGTTCCTTAAGGGCAACTCCTAGTTATTTAGAGACCACCATTCCAGAATGGTAGTAAATATGTCTCTCGCTCTCTCAATATAATATATACGATCAACAGCTTTCCTGAAAAAAGCCTTAACTTTGTCGTAATTGCAAAAAAGATATCCATTCATTATAGCCGCAGTGGAGACCGCCCCAACCGAACCAACGCAGACAAGGTAAAATGGAAAATCTGAAATGAGTTGGAAAAGGAAAAGAAACCGATCAAAAATGTCTTTAAATGTAACCGAGCAAGTAAACCCGGATGGCTCTGAGAAAACTAGATTCTATTTTTAATTACAAATTATTCTTCTAAGTCCGTCACCGCCTCCTTTGGCACATGGCAATTTGATTCATCATTGCTTAGCACATCAACAATTAAATTCAGTAACAATTATCCATCCACAACATTCAAAAGAAACAAAACACCCCAATAAATCATTAGATGTAGTTATGAAATGTTTAAATGAAACCAAACACAGACCAATTCGATGTGATTGGCACAAATATTGCATTGAAATTGCAATTTTATTATTGTCTGATAAATAGCGTTTTTTGTCGAAAATGTAATAAACGACAAGCCTATTTGAATAATTCAAATAGATATTGTTATCTTTCAATTATTAGTCCGAGGTCTCAGTAATATAGATAAACTCGGTACCATCAGTGACAAGTACAATCATAAATAATACGGTGATAAAGAGACTCCGCCCGTGTTAAAACCAACAACACGATAAATAGTCAACCATGATGATGAAGTTTTCGAATCGAGTGGAACATGCGAAAATATAACTGTTTTGCTGCTAAATTCTAAAGAAGGTCAGGCCGGTCAATTGTTTGTATAGGTACGACTTTTAAAGGTTCCGTAAAAATTCATTAGGTGACCATTTATATTAACAATGCATGAAAGCTCACTGTTTGTCTTTTTGTTGTGGGCGAGGCATTTTTACAGCACTTAAAACATATCCAAACTCCCCTTCGCGTGCGGAAAACTATTACTTTGGGCAGTTGTTAGGAAATAATTATTTCGTCCGCAGATATAAATTAAAAGATTTTATCTCGTCTAACTGAGATTTTGTGCAAATTTTTGAAAGTTGAATTAAGATGATTTTACGTTTCTGGAGAGATCTTCCTTTTTTGTATTTCTTATAAGCCTTTAATAAACGATAATTATGTACTTTATTTACAACTGGTACTTTATTTATAACCAAATCTCGAAATATTCCCGTGAGCCCGAGTTTATAAAATATCATCCCAAAAATCCCACGATTGTGAATGTATTCCCAAAATTGTAACCTCTAGCTCATATTTAGCCAATTTTATTATATTAAACTGAGGCAGTGCAAGAGCTGGCTGATTGAACTTGCAAAGCACAAGTAGGTTACGCTGGTCTGGGTACTGGAACACTCGGGTCTCGGTTATACCGGGAAACGAGGCCGCTGACGCCTTAGCCAGAGAAGGCTCCGCACGTAGATACTTAGGGCCTGATTCCTGTGTGGGGATCGCCCAGAGTGTTCGCGAAAGGGTTTTGGAGGCCTGGACGGAAGGTCGAGCCGAAGAGGTATAAGACAGACGAGGCTCATGATACATGGGCCTGCGAAGAGTCTCACCAGGGGGTTGATAGGCCTATCAAGGAAGGAGTGCAGAGCGCTGGTAGGATTCTACACGGGGCACTGTAGCCTTAGACGGCATCTGACTCTGCTGAAAATTGCAGGTGAGGGAGAGTGTATATGGGGCATGGAGGATGATGAGACCCCATACCATCTAAGATTCAATGAGTCGTGTTAGCCTGAAGGAGATGCGGGCTTTCTTAAGAAAGACCGGCATCCTGGAGGTTCTCTAATGCAGGCTGGGGGCACAACGGGCCCAATGGGCGTTCCACTGGGGGCCACCCTTCTGACACTGATATATTAAACTGCTCGTCCAAATACACAATTTTAGCATCATTTTTAAATTGCTATAATTTAAAAACGATTTGGGAGGATTTGATGAACTTTTCAGAGTCTGGAATGTCGTTTCATTGATATTTCACGTTGTCGAGTCGCTTTGCGTTAACAGGGATATTTGGGGATTGTACAGGGCTGAGACGAAATTAGTCCAAAATTTGGAAAGGTTTAAGCTGTTGCATTTGCATCAGTACTTGTTTGTTGTATTACATAATAGGCGCGATTTTAGATCCAAGCGAGCGGCGGCTCACTTCCGAAATCGCTGTACATTTTCTTCCGCAATCTCGCGAAATCCTTTCGAAATCCTTCCGAAATCCCAAAATTCATCGGAAATCGATTCGAAATCCCGAAATCCTATCAGAAATCCTTTTGAAATCTCGAAATCACATCCGAAATCCTTTCAAAAGCCAAAAATCCTATTCGAAATCCTTAGTCATATCGCGTCGAAATTCTTGAACAACATGGGCACTATTATTGACGGTTTATCATATTTTTTCTTCTGATAATATAAAAATTATTTATTAAATCTTTGTTGGTATTTATTGGTATTAGCGTGTGGACTGTTTTTTAGGTTTTTTTGCATACCCCCTATTTCTGGGCCGTAGAAACTGAATCCACAGTTTTTGTTGTCGTGTTTTCCGCAAAAATAGATTTTCAATTTTCCAGTTACTGAAACTAGAATTTCGGGATTTCGAATTGATTTCCGATGTATTTTGGGATTTCAAAATGACTTCGTGGAATTTCGGAAGAAAATGTACAGCGATTCCGGGAGTGAGGCACCTCTCGTTTTGTTCCAAAAATATTTTTTAATTTTTTTGGCCAGTATTTTTCAATCGGTTTTTACAAATTAATTGTACTAACTTTGTTGTCTACATTATTAACATTTTCTCATATTACTGTTAACAATCTCCAATGTCAACAATACTACATCATTAGGCTCAATTAAGCTTTCGCAAAACGGAACATTAAATTTGCTTGACGATTGCGGAACGAGTTGCTTTTTCACGCAATCATTTCACCTCTGTATATGAAAGGACCCTTTTATAATGATAAAAGTAATTATCATTTAAGTATAATTTATTTTGCCTGCCCTGTTCTCTCTTTAACCTTTTCAATTTATTTGCTCTAATTATTTTTTAATTTTTTCTTTG
>MU188961.1:14014-56617 GCA_016904865.1 Pissodes strobi | reverse complement strand
TTTCCCACTAATTACGACCTACAAATATTCAAGAACCGTGTCAATCAGCATCTTCGCACACACACCGCTCGTCGAGCGCCATAGGATCTCCCTTTAGTGTGTGTGCCACTGCCATAAAAAAAAAAAAAAAAAAATTCTGTGAACATTTCAGCTTGTAACCCCGATGTGTCCACAAAAATCATTTTTAGAAGGCTTTTACTGCGTTGGGCACTCTACTATAAGAGAATCCTGACAATTTGATTGAACACTTCTGATGATCACATTGTATTTAAGTGTTTCATTCATAATTTTTTTCATCCATTCGAACACTGCGCCAATAATAGTTTCTGAGTTTTTCTGAATTCAAAGTGGTGCATTTTTCTCCGCGTAAACGAATTGGGCACAGAGCGATACTGATTCTGACGACCAGCTCACTTTATCAGTTTTTGTTCTTTTTCACGGTGGTGGTGATATTTTTTTGGCCTCTTCGTAATATGGTTGATTTTAATCGCCTAAAGTAATTTCTACTTTAAAGACATAACCATGCAAAAACGGTCTCAATATGCAAAAACTCCAATCCGTATTCCTGTTGATGCCCCGGTTCAAAAATGCTGCGGCCGTGTGGCGTGATCGGCGGCCGTTATTAGCTAAAAATTTTCTAAATTATAAGTTTGAAATGTAATTTCATCGTATCGCATGTCAATATCTTCTATATTAGAAAACGAAATTATCGTCTTAGAGTTTCCTTAAACTTTGCCCGGACTCTATGCCGCCACCGCGAAGAAAATTGCAACTGCAATAGAAACAACGCTTCCGAGAAAAATTAGGTTTTTGGTGTTGGCACGCCATATTTTTCACGTTTTACTGCCCGTATCTTATTAAACAGCCAGGAACATAAGCCATACGACATTAAAATTAAGGATATCATATCGTTGTCAACCTTGGAATAGATTTTTGAATTTTTTCGTTAAAAGATTTATGTAAATTGATTTGAATAACGGTCATTTGTAGAGGTTTCATACACTTCCCTAAACCGGGCAAAGACCCGTCCTTAACTTCATCGTATAGGCCTATCTCCCTGCTCAACACCCTCGGGAAGGTTGCCGAGAGGCTTATCTTACCGAGGATAAACAAGGTTGTTGATCAGCTTAATATCTTGCCCCCCGAACAATTCGGCTTTCGAGGCCAACATGGCACTGTCATGCTAGCAGCGAAGTTAGCCACTGACGTTTATGAGGGATTTAACAATGGTCAGTCCACTGCTCTACTTTTGCTGGACATTGAGAAGGCATTTGACAGGGTATGGCACGATGGGTTGCTCTATAAACTGCTGGCAATTTACAGCATGCCGCTGTACGTAGTAGCACTCATCGAGTCATATCTTGCCGGACGGACATTCTCCACCAGGATCAGCTCGCCGCTACTATTCAGTCTTTTTATAGCAGACATCCCGTCTCATCCTAATACCTGTAAAGCCCTGTTCGCTGACGACACAGCGATATATTCCCGAAATCCTATAGCTGAGGTAGCGAAATCAAGTATAAGTGAGCACATGGATATCTTGATTCCATTCTATGAAAGGTGGAAGATTAATCTCAAGCCTTCAAAAACTGAATTAATTATAATCTCCCGGAAAAGAAAAGACATCGCTATTACCCCCCTTTTAATAGGTAACACAGCCATCTACCATAAAGACAGGGTAAAGTATCTTGGCCTAACCCTCGATAGTAAGCTGAATTTTAGTAAGCACATCGAGGCAATCGTTGGAAAGAATGAATGGATAAAGAAGGGACTAGGACTCCTGATAGCAGGAAGATCCTACCTAAGTCCTGCGAATAAACTAGTATTATTTCGCTCAGTCATAAGACCAGCCCTGATGTATGGTGCCCCAGTGTGGTGTTCGGCGGCAAAGTGTCACAAAAAGAAGCTGCAGGTTCTCCAAAACCACTACCTAAGGGCAGCTTTTTCTCTTACCCTAAGGGATCGAGTCAGAACGGAAGACCTGCATGCATGGGCTGGAATCGAAACCGTCGATGAATACATCGATAACCACGCATGTAGGTTTTTCGAAAGGCAGATTCGGGGATCGACTCTGACAGCACACATCGCCGATGTTCGATACAACCCCGAACGCCGCACGCCGCACGGCACTATATATCGGGAAATCACGCTGTTCTACAAGCAACTTATGCCGCCATGACTCTATTCCCCTCAGGAATAGAGTCACTACAATAAACCACCCTAAAATGACCCTTCCAACAACTTTTGAAAGTAAAATTACATAATTTAAAAACTTCGATATAACAGGAGCGCAGAAGCCGACCAGCGGGAAATCGGGGCCCACCAGCCAGCTACCCGTGTTCGAACATGGGGGCGTGGCTTGCTTAACGACTTTCCTGATTTATAAATGCGCAAATACCGCCACATTTAGCTCACTTGATTTCTACCTACCGAAGCATCCATGGCTCCGCAGTCGATACCGCGGGGGCTCGAACTGTGAGCCTTGATATCATTGCATCCACACTGGAATAGACTTAATTAATTAAGACTTCTCTTGTAAATAGTATATGTTAGCTCTAATTATTGTTGTACAGTGTGTTGTCATTTTAACTTATGAACTCCTGCTCTCATAGAACATTTAAGCAGGGTTTTTCTTTAATTTTTCCCTGCATTCCTACCGGGTACTAACATAAATTACTAAATAAAACACAACTTCTATCCTAGCTTTCGCTAATTCACAAGTGGTAACGACATTGACGGGGCTACCCAAGTAATGTTCGAACAGACAGCAGTACCACGAACCCTCGATTTAAGTAGGTAATAAGATCAACCCCCTACGGGTGCCAAACTGTTGGCCACGGTGCTGCAGCAACAGCACCAGGCGAAACAACAGTTCAAATAGCCTAGCTAGTAGCTACACTGGCATACTTAACCTAGGATTAGTGATTTATTAATGTATAAATTTTGAAATAATAAATATGCTTATGCTATGTAGAGGTTTAGTACGGTCCTGCCCGGGACTCGTTTACACGGAGAAAAATACGCCGCTTTGAATACAGAAGAATCTGGTGAGCCAACAATTACGGCAAAATAAACACGAAATTCTGACTCTAAGCTCTGAATTTCCTGAACACGAAATTTGTATTTTGATATATCGAAATCTACAGTTTGAGGTTAGAAAAAACTTTTCAAAGTATACGTTTCGCGCTAAGAGACCATCATCAATTCAAAGTTAAACAGACAGTGAACATGATGCTTAAGAGATAATCAAAGGTCGATGGCAGTTGGATGCAGACATTTTTAACTGAAATTTTGACGACAAAAATTAAATATTAAAAAATTAATTGACTAATATAAATTATACGATTTACTTAGATTGTATATTAGCTATGCTAGTAATCAGTGCCGGACCTATTATAAAAAGGGCCTCCTAACTTACCAAACGGGTATTAAATTAGGAAAACGGGGCCCTTTTATCCAGCTGCCTGAAGCATCAGAATAAATTTGATTGTAGATGCTCTCATGCTCATTTGTATAATATAAGCTGTTAATTAATGCTTTTTTTTAAACAATTTAAATAGTAAAAATATGTCGTTTCTATCAGAAATATACAATTTCTTAGAATGCTCGAATATAACTAAATATTTTGCGCCAGTCCGTCCATAAAGGACTGTCTTTTCGCACGCCGCAGCTCTAAAAAAATACTGTGTATTTATCGTTAAAAAAAAAATCGTGTAAAAGGGTTGAAAAGGGAAAGAAATATTACGGGAAAACCGAAAACGGATGTCATCACCGGAGAGAGAAAATTATGGGCAATAAAATGGGGAAATGCAAGGCCACGTAGAAGAAGGGCGATGTTACAAGACAATTAGAAAACGTTTTAAATAAGGTAACGTTTGAAATTAATTAAATTATGAGAAACAGGAGATCAATTACGAGTTAAACTTACTTGTACTATTCGGTTTTGAGAATCGTAATATGAATTTTTGTAGTAAAACTTCTTTAGCGCGGGTAAAGTCAGAAAACAAGAAACGCTTATCAAAGTTGAAACGGTTATCAAAGTGAAACACCCATTTAATTAAGCATGTTCCAGTTTCGATGAAAACTGGAAAAAAAGTTAGGGAAACGCGGTTTTTAGCGAAAAAAAATCGAAGGAGTTCAGTTTCACGGTCGAGGATGGGAAAAATGGAAAGAAAAAAAATGATTTATGAAAAAAAAACAAAAATTTTCTGAGAAAAGTAAAAAAAAACTAAAAAATATGTTCGGAAAGAAAATAAAGATATTATAAAATGAAATAAGAAAAAAAATTAATAAAAAAGAAAACAAAAGATTTTTCGGAGAGTTAATAAAAGTATTATAAAACCCAATAATACAAAAATAATAATAAAAATGAATTGTTCAGAAAGTTAATAAGTTTAACAAAATAAGGAAAAAAAATAATAAAAAAAAAGTTAAAAAAACGCGGTTTTCGGCGAAAAAAAGTTGAAAAAAAAAAAGAAAAAAAAGTGTCGAAACCGGGGATAAAAGTTCAGAAAAAAAGCTTCAAAAAAAGAAATAAAACCCTCACCCACCCATGCTGCTATCAAACCATCAGAAAGTAGCAGGAGCACAGAAGTGCATCTTATATGGCACCCTCAAAGCACGAGTAAACCGGGGCATGCTAAGGGACCCACAAACCATATATAGACAAACATATAGTCAGCCGTTAACAGAGTAGTTAGGAAACTGATCTCTAGCCGTCTCTGCGCTCCAATGTTCAGGCAGGGGCAACGTGGCTACACTTCGCCAAGTATTCTAATATCTAATTACTTTTCCACTCGGACTAAGGCTTTCTTTAGATATCCTTCAAAGCTCTCATAGTAACATGGCTATGTTAGCGATGAATGAATGTCTGAATGGCTAAAACCAAAGAACCGTGGTATGGGGTTTTTCGTGTGTGTTTTCTTCATGTTTCCCATCCCTCACCATCCCTCTACTCCGAAAACAAGTCATCTAGCTCAATTGTCATCTGTTAGTAATTCACACTAGTAAATCTCTTGAAAGGCACGCATGACCCTAAGTAAGACTAGATAACACTGCGCTTTGTCACATGCCTTCTAGTGCACATTCGGGCATCCGATCGGCCCAAGTCGTGTTCGTGTATGCTGTGGAGCTATAGAAGCATCCGGTAGGATGCAGGCAACTACCATTGTACATACGCTAACCATAGTCTTAGAAATGTGTATATTATTAGGGTTAAGTGACCTTATATTGTAACGGCGTTTACATAAATGTTATTGATTGATTGATTGATTATAAAGGTGAGCCACATATTTTTTTAATCGTACCTAGAATCTGGAAATGGTGAGAGGTTGGCTTTAAAAGGCCACCGCACTTAGGCCCCATTGGACTCCCTGTGCGTCCTCCCTAGGCCAGCCAATCCATCTAGGCCATCGCCCAGCCTAGTGTTGTAAAAAAGGCGGTGATGTTGCCCGAGGAGGCTGTTCTGAGGAAAGCCACGGTCGGCCATCGTTCTCCCAAAATTGATTCTCTTAGTTCCGAAATACCGTCGCAATCGCAGAGCAGATGCTCTACTGTTTTGTCCTCCTGTTCACAGCCTCTGCATAGAGATGTCTCGCATAATCTCATTGTGTGGAGATGTTTCCTTAGCTGGAAGTGTCCAGTCAGAATCCCTACCATGAGTAGGATGGGTCTTCCTTGACATATCTAGGTCTGCTTTTGCAGCAGACTCATTAGGGAAGCTTAGTAGCTCCCTAGCCAGTCGACAGTTAGTTGTTTCGTCTCATCTTGCCGTATAGTCTTCATGGGTGATATTTTTTATCATATATCGTCGTCGCGAATTCTGTTTTTGCGGGCAGCATCCTCCAGTGAATTATGGCATTCTAGTACTGACCTGGCTGTAAGTTTATAACTTTTCAAGGCCAGTGGTGTTTGTGTACTGTCCATGTAGATTTTAATAGTCTTGTCCTATTGCAACAAGTTCAGACTTAACTATACTTGCGTTTTCCTCCATAGACCATTTAAGTTCAATTCGCAAGCTTCGGGAGTGAATTCCACAGCCTGCTCCTTCCTGGGGTTTTGAGCGATCCACGAAAATGTTAACAGATCTTCGGTTATAGGTTCAATTGGTGTTACTTGTACATCATATAGTTTGTCAAAGACAAACTTGGGAGGTGTGCTATCTGCACTGGCCTGCAGTAGTGGCAGTCTTCCGACTGCCTTTTCCCACACGTGGCGTCTAGTCTCTTCACATTCTATGCTGGGTTGCACACCAACGACTTTGAGCCTTAGCAATGTAGTCAGAGCCACCTCCTTTAGATAAATATCTAGGGGAGGCAGACACAACATTACTTCCATGGCTCTGGTTGGGGTTGTTCTCATAGCTCCCGTTACAGTTAGGCAGGCAGTTCTCTGTACTGACCGAAAAACGAAGATTCCAAGTTAATTTAGCATCGAAGGTGACCCCAAGGTATTTTACCTCAGATGCAAAATTTAGTTGTGGGTTTAGGAGTGTTGGAGGCCGTAGTGGCTCCGTCCTCCTTTTTCTGGTGAAGAGCACCATCTCCGTCTTCCTCGGGTTTACAGACAAGGAGTGCTCCCTACACCACTCTTCGACTAAGCGACGGGCACTCTGCATTCGACTGCACATTTAGAACTTTCCATTGAGCAGTATCTTAAGATCGTATGCATATGCATTGGTGTAGAATCCATCTAAGTTGAGGCGATGCAAGAGACTGTCGAGAACAAGGTTCTATAGCAGTGGTGACAGAAAGCCTTCCTGCGGGCAGCCTCTGGCAACGAGGTCTGTCACTACAGTGTCTTTCACTTTTTTTGCACGCGTCTCGCTCACACAGCCTCTCCAGAGTTTTTAGCACAAAGGATGTTAGTCTGATTGATCGGTAGGCTTTGAGGACAGTGTAATCCAACCTTTCTGCTTTTGGTATGAACACCACTCTTACTTCTCTCCATGCTTTCGAGATGTAGCGCAGCACTAATCATGCCCAGAAGACCTTTACCAAATGCGGCAGTAACTCGTCCAAGCCCCACTGTATTAGAGCTGGACGGATGCCGTCAGTAACTGGCGATTTGAGGGGTAAGAAGCTTAGTATTGCTCATCGTAGTTTGTCTTCACTGACTATTTGGCTGGCACCTTGCCAGTCCAAATGAGTATAGGTTGAATGTTTGGCTCGTCCGGCCAGTTCCTGTCGTCTGTTACCGACGAACCAGGGAAATGGGTCTGCATATAAGCAGTTCAAGATTCTCTTGTAGGTTAGCGGTCTTAGTGCCGCCCTCCCTTGTTAGTAGATCTAGGTCGCGATCTTTGTCTTTTCCGAGGACTTTGTAGTAGTAGTAGGCCCTCCAGTAATAGTTCTTTAAACTCCCGCAGATTGTACTGTATTGCTCCCAGTCGGCTTCAGTTCTGGTTCTTTTTGCTCTGTTAAAAGATTTTCTCGCTGTCCTCTTGAGTTCACCCAGTTCTTTGTTCCACCATTTTGTGGCTTCTCCTAGCTGTTGTTGTGATGCCTCAAGAGGGCAAGATTTTTCAAAAGCTTTAGTTATGGCGGTATGTAGGCCTAGTATACGACTTTCCGTAGGTTCTCTCGAAGCCGGACGAGAAACTGAGCCCGATCCGTTTTTCGGGGATCCGTAAAAAGCTTCCTGGACGCCTTCATTGAACTAAGCTTAAATGTTAACCAGCGATGATCTGACATGGTGACCTTCTCAGAGACATGTCAGTTTATGACTGATTGACATATGCCCGCCGAGGCAAGTCTTATATCAATTATGGTTTGACTCCTGGAGTTAATAAAGGTTGGTGCAGTACCTCTGTTGAATATGTTGTTGTACGTTTACCTGTAATGTAATCATAAAGTGATTTACCCCTAGAATAGTTGTCTTTGTTGCCCCAGATCACATGGTGTGCGTTAGCTTCATAGCCCACTATGACTGACCTCCCATTTCTGGTTCTGGCAGTGTGCTATCAGGTCCTTCATTTCCCTCGTGGGAAGCATCGGTAACGAGTCCTGGGGGAGGTACACTGCAGCTAAGTCTACATATGTCATCTTCACGGCCGTTAGGTCAGAAGTGGACAAGTGATATAAAGGCTAGGCTTAAATGTTCTGCAGTCCTTGGTCTTTCTGGTGTAGGTAAACTAAATCGTACCTACAAACGCATAGCGAAATAAATCAAAATTGTTGCCAGTTTCAGAACTCAATGAAATATACTGGACGTTTCCTAAATATTGTCCAAGATACCGTAGGGCTATTCTCTAATATATGTATTTTTGTAAAGAGTGAGAATCCCTTTGTGGAAACGTATAAAGCGCGGATTTTTTTAAAATAAAGTTTTCTATCCCAGAGGCGTAGTTAGAGGTGGACCGATCTCATGAAACAAGCAATTATTAGCTTAAAATGATCGCGAGAAGTTGACACTGTTGACAGTGATGTCAAATTGCTTTCAGTTTTGGTGATTGTGGGGAATATGTAACAATCGTTTAAAACTAGTTTCTTCGATAAGCCAAACATGCACTATCGATTTTACGAAAGGATTAATATTTTTGTTACAACATTCTTGCCACTTTCAGAACGCAACGAAATATACTGAACGTTTCCTAAATATTGCCCAAGATGTCAGAGGGTAATTCTTTGATACTAGAGTGATGAATTTTAAATCTATTTCGAACTCTTATATAGTTTTTTTTTAGAATTTTAAGGTGATTCTACAATAATTAAAATATTATATAGGCCAAATATAACTTTAACCTGCAATACCCTGTATATCTGAAAATAAAATCGTGAAATATAAAAATTCGAATCGACAAACTGACCCTCGCAACTCATTCATGCATGCATCAAAAGCCGTTTTTACGGGTCCTTTACTCATAACTCTCGTTTTTTATACATTCGCGTACGTTCACGTTGTCATCGGCTCATGGAAAAAAGGCATTAAAAATTCCTGACCGCTCCTGACCTTTCTGCACTGGTTTTTTTATTTCGGCCGTCGAAAAGCGGTTGGCTACGTTTACACCGTCATCTTTGGTTGGCTTTGAGCAAATAGCACTGCCGTAATTACAATCAATATTTTAATGACATAACATTTACAAATCAGAATTAGACAGATGTAGAATATTGTTAACGCACGAACTTCTATCGATTAGAACTTCTCAACTTATATTATAATAGTTGAATGTATTTCGCAACTTTATTAAAAATGTTGCTTTACTTGTTACCGAGGAAGTAACAAGTGTTTTCCTAAATACCGCGAGCTTCCCTGGTCCCGGCGCTAAGAATTAGAAAGAAAAACAACCAGCCGTTTTCCAAGCTGAAGAAACTTTTCCCTTTCATTATTCTTTTTTCCATTTTCTCTAATTTTTCTCAATTATCAGACGACTTCGACAACTTTTTAATGCCAAAGAGTTAAAGAAAATGTTTTCTAACTGAATTACCACTAAGTGCCTCCCCATTCTTTTATCTCTTTCAAACCACTTAAAAATAAATTCTTATTTTCTTTTGTGAGAAAACACGAGTTTTAAGAGCGGAACGGTCGGAAAGTTTTTCCCGACGTTTTTCTTTTACCTTTCGAGAGCCGATCGAGTGGTTTTTACTTTGAGAGAAAGTACACTTGCGAGATGCCATTTATTGTTTTTATTTTTTCAGTTCTGTTTTAATGTTATTAATAATTTTGTTCTGAAATTTGTGAAGACAATATTGCGAGATTATTCAATATTATTTTGTTGTAATTCCGTCACTGCCACGTGTGGCACGCGATATGAAAGTATTTAATTTTTTTGTGTACATTGTTTTAGCATTTAGTTACGCGACAATCTATATAAGAAATTCAATCAATCGTAGAAAATACTAAGCGATTTAAAAAAATCCTGCAAATTACCACATTTATAGCAAATTTTATGTAGATTTCGAATATCCATACAAGAAAAGAAGAATAGTGAAGCGTCCTGAAGGTGTCTTCATTTTTGTCCAAGCCAGTATATGTCAAACTGAAAACTTTCCTATAAATTCAATTTATGGCAAAAAATACTAAACAATTTCCAAAAATTCTGACCAAATTTTAGGCAGATTTTGAATATCTATACCGGAAGGTTAAATAATGAAGCATCTTGAAAATATGTTCGATTTTCCAAATTCGTGCACCTTTCAGTCATTGCCCAAAATTAAGGCTTTTCTACAAATTCATTATATCGTAGAAAATACTAAACAATCTCAAAAAATCCTGCAAATTACCACATTTATAGCAAATTTTATATAGATTTCGAATATCTATACAATAAACTTGAATAATGAAGCGTGTTGAAGGTATCTTCAATTTTTCCAACCAAAAACAAGTTTATATGTTATCTCTATCGCCCTTCGAGCGATAGAGCCTATCAAAGCTTTTTTATAACACTAGCTACCGCTTTTGACTCAATACAGGTCGATCACCTCAATTCAGAAATAATCGTTCTGGGAGACTTCAATGTTCACAACACCATCAAATGGCTCAAACATCACAACAAGACCGACAATGAAGGTAGAGAAGCTGAAGCATTTGCCATCAGCTGCGGGCTTACTCAACTTGTAGATGAATCAACTCGAATCTCAGAGAGGGGCGAATCCGCCGCCCCCCTGGATCTTTTTCTAATCACCGATCCTGACCAGTACACAATTACAGTTGGTCCTCCAGTAGGTACTTCCGACCACAAACTTATTACAACAGTTTGTGAATTGCCACTTCTACAGAAAGATCCACCATTGCCTCGTAAATTTTGGCATTACAATTCTGCAAACTGGGACGATTTAAGGGAGTTCTACCTAGATTTTGCTTGGCTCGACGTCTGCTTTGGCACTAACGACCCGTCAGTCTGCTGCGAAGAGATTACCCAAGTAATCTCAGGAATGAAAGCATACATGCCAAATTCCATCAAGTTACCGTCAAAAGTAAAGCTCTGGTTCGACAGAAGATGCGATGCGTAGGTAGGAAACAGTAAACTTACAAGTAGTGGCAGTAAAATCCAGACCGCTGAAAATCGCAATTATTTTGTCGAAGCGAGAAACGAATGCAAACGTGTAATCGATGAAACTAAGGACAAACACAATCAAAGGATCTCCTTTAGGTGCCGTCTCCGCGACGGAGTTTAGCAATCATCATGGCCACCTTGACTTTAGATGCGGCTGCTTTAAAAAGTTCATATGATGTGCAGTTGAACCAATCTCGAACGTTTCGCAACCATAAAATCCTTTTTCTTCCTACGTTGCGTTTTCCCTGTATCTTCCCCTGCATAATCACTCGTAGCAAACTCTATCTCACTCCTCTGGTTATATGACCAAGATACTGCAGTTTTCTGCATTGTATAGTTTCTATCACCTCCCGTTGTTTACTCATTCTACTCAAGATTTCCTTGTTTGATAATTTGGCAATCCAAGATACCTTCAACATCCTTCTATATATCCACATTTCAAACGCATTGAGTTTGTTTTGGATTGCTGCATTTATTGTCCATGCTTCCGTTCCATATAACAGGGTTGTGAATACATAGCACTTTGTTAGCCTCATCCTCAATTTTAGGTTTAGTTCTCGTGAGCATAGTACTGTCTTCATTTTTATAAAAGTACTTCTTGCTTTCTCAATCCTTGCTTTAATTTCGGTAGTATAATCATTATTTGAGGTGATGACGGTGCCGAGATATGTAAATTTGTGGACTTGTTCCAGTCTTTTCCCATTTGTCATCAATATTTCGTGATTTTGCGGGTGTTTCGATATCCACATAAATTTTGTTTTTTTGACATTTAACGTTAGGCCATAGTCTTTACTGCATTTTACCACTTTATCCATTAATCTTTGGAGATCTTCAATGCATTCCGCAATGATCACCGTATATCGGCATATCGGATGGTGTTGACTGGCGTTCCGTTGATTTTTATTCCTCCAGTTTCTTCTTCTAGCGGTCTTTTAATAATGTCTTCAGAGTAGGCATTGAAGAGTGTAGGAGACATAACGCATCCTTGCCTAACTCCTCTCGCGATATTTATTTTATCTGATATCTGTTGCTCTACAGAGATGGTTGCTTGCTGGTTATAGTATAAATTAGAAATGATTCGTAAATCTTGGTAATCCAGGTGTTTCGACTTTAAAACGCTGGTCATGGCGTACTCTATCGAATGCTTTGTTGTAGTCTAACAAACAAACATACACATCCTGATTTACGTCCAGACATCTCCGAACGAGAACATTAAACGCAAATAGAGCTTCCCGAGTACCCAGGCCTTGTCGAAAGCCGAACTGTGTTTCACTTATGTCTAATTCTAACTTTGGACTTATTATTTTATGAATTATTTTAAGAAACAACTTAAGTGTGTGTGACATAAGGCTTATAATACGATGTTCACTGCATTCCTTGGCATTTGGTTTTGTCGGTAGGCAAATGAATATTGATGTTAACCAGTCCCGAGGTATAGTTCCAGTTGAATAGATTTTATTAAACAGTTCTACCACTGTATTAATATGTTCCTCGTCAATACATTTAAGTAGATCTAGATCAATAGGTACTTCGTATGGCCCAGGACTTTTTCCATTCTTCATCGCTTTCATGGCGCACAGTACTTCTTCTTTTGTGATTGTAGGACCCATTTCATCGTCAGTTGGAAGTTGATCTACTGGTGATAATCTTTCGTCATCGAACAGCTCTTTGGTATATTCTTCCCATCTGTTCAATTTTTCTTCGGTGGTCATTAAAATTCGTCCATTTTTATCCAACAGAGTAGATGTCTGATGTTTCTTGTTTAAACCTGCCATTTCTTTAACTTTTTTGTGTAAGTTGAATTAGTCAAATGATTCTTGGAGTCTTTCAATTTTTTGACACTTTTCTTCAAAGAATTTTTCCTTGGCATCCCTTATTTTTCTTCGGATGTTTTTGTTAATTTATTTGTATTTGCTTTTGTCTCGATGTTCATGTGTTCTGCGTTCGTTCATCATGTCCAAGATATCATCTGTCATCCATTCGTTCTTCATTCTTCTAAGTTTTAGTAGAGTTTTTATACATTTACATTTACAAGGTTATATTATACATTCCCTCAAGGTTTCCAATAGTTAGTTGATGTCGTCTGTCTTTTCATTTCTGTTCTCTAGATTTATATGTATTGTTGTATTTTTTGATGTACGTCCTGTATTTGTAATTTCCTTGTATTGATTTTACACCTCGGATTAAGTCTTGTTACTTTTTTAAGTTTCAGTTCCACTCTAGCAATCAATGGATTATGGTCGGAAGACACATCTGCTCCTGGATAAGCTTTCACCGATTTGATGGCATTGCGGTATCTTTCGTTGATCAGAATATAATCAATTTGATTTCTGATTATTTTATCTACTCTGTCGCTTGGTGCTTTCCACGTATAGAGCCTCCTGTACGGCAATTTATAAATCGTATTAGTAATAATCATGTTTTCTTGAAAAAATTGTATAAGGCGTTCTCCTCTGTTCCTCTCACCAAGTCCATAATCTCCGACGATTTTTCCTACTGTCCCTTTGCCGACCTTCGCATTGAAATCTCCCATAACTACCGTCATATGTCTTTTACCAACTCCTTCCAGAACATCTGAGATTTGTTGGTAAAATGCTTCTACTTCTTCCTCACTTCCAGCTGTTGTTGGAGCATATATCTGTATCAAGTTGAGGTTACTATGTGAAGTTGTTAATTAAAGCATCATGACTCTTTCAGAGATGGTTAGAAAGCTTGTCACTGATTTGTTGACTTCTGAATCCACTACGATCGCTACTCCATGTCTACGATGTGTGTCTTCCTCCCCACAGCCAGAGTAAAATACAGTTTTGTTACCCATTATACATTTACCAGAGTTGGGCCATCTGGTTTCACTGATACCTAGAATACTTATTTTCATCCTATCCATATCTTGGATAATATTTTGAGTTTTCCCTGGTTGATACATACTTTGGACATTCCAGATACTTAAATTTACGGGGAGTTGCAGGGGTGTTTTATTTCTCCTATCGTTTTGATTTTTGTTTTGGTTTTTGTCACGAGGGTTTCGCTTGATGACGACCTGGGAGGCCTCGTGGTTTAAAAGTGTTTGTCCTCCCCTGCCGAATCTCGGCTTCCGATCACCATGATTAGTACTGTAAATGTTTGCTCCGTTTGTTGTAACCATGACGATTTTTTACTAGGGAAGGTTAATCGGAGTGGTTTCCCGTTGCCTTCTCCCATCACAGTAGCACAGTCGGTTGAACCGTAATTTGGTTGCCGCCAGTGACTATTCAGTATCATACCAGATCAGAGATCATTTCTCTGCCGCTATGATCCGGTAATGACATAGCTGCTGTCCTATGTCACAAAGGATCAGGAATAAACTTTTGCAATGCCCTAGTGACTCCAGGAATTTCTGGTCGGTAGCAAAGGCAGTAATTAATAACTTTACAAAAACGCCCCTCCCACCTTTGACAGACGAACGTGGCATCACGGCGACTGCAGCCAAGGAAAAAGCAATATGCTCGCTAAAATGACCTACCTCTACCTTAGACGTCCCCCAAAGCAAGACTTTTCCCACCATATCGAACATCAACACTACCATGGCAGAAGTCAAGTTTTATCACCATGATGTTCGTAAAATCCTTAAAGAACTAGATATGCAAGATGCATCAGGATCGGACGACATACCTGCCAGCCTGTTAAAGAACTGCGCAAACAAACTAACACCCGTTTTTTCCAGGCTTTCTTCTCTATCTTACGAAAAGGGATTTACCCATCTTCTTGGAAAGTCGCTCAAGTGCAACCTGTTTCAAAAAAAGGCAAGAAAACTACGCCCTCAAATTATCGTCCAATTGCATTGCTTCCAATAATCTTCAAAGTCATGAAACGTGTAGTCAATCAGCAACTACTCAAGTACCTCGAGAACAACAGAATAATCAGCAATAATCAATACGGCTTTCGCGAAGATACATCGACAGGAGATATATTGGCCTATGTCAGTCATATGTGGAGTAGGGCAATTGAGAACTACGGAGAGTCTCGAGCGATTGCGTTGGATATTTCGAAGGCATTCGATAGAGTTTAGCATGACGAATTGCTCAACAAACTGCCGTCCTTCAGACTACCAGCTTCTCTTTGCAGCTGGCTTGCCCAGTTTCCTTAAGTCGTGCACGTTGCAGTTGATGCACACATCTCAGACACAAAACTTTCATCAACTGTGTTCCTCATCTATATTCGTTGACCTGCTAACCGAAACGAATAATCATGTTTAGAGTTTAGCAGATGACAGTACCCTTGGCTCCCAATTTATGTCAGAAAAACTTTTACCAGCGACTGAGACTTATCACGGCAGACAGGAGCAGGTTACAGCAATTAATCAAGACTTGGAGAAATTTTAAACTTGGGGCAACAGAAATTTGGTCCAGTTCAATGCAACAAAGACCCAAGCAGCCACGTTTGCCAAGAGGGCCAATACGGCGGGCTCTGACATCATTATGGTAGGATCGACCATTCCTTCATCCTCGTCAATCGGACTGCTGGGTGTCTCGGTCAACAGCAATATGTCCTGGCATGACCACGTTGGTAATATCGCAAAATCAGCCTCCCAGAAGCTTGATGCGCTATTTCGCAACAAAAAAACTCTATACACCGCAGCAGTTGCTCTTGCTCTACAAAGCGCAAATAAGACCGTACTTAGAATATTGCTCACACATCTGAGGTGCCGCACCAAAGCGCACCCTAAAGCTGCTGGATTCCATTCAGAAGAGAGCTGTGCGACCCGGAGTTGACCCGGAATCTGGATAGTCTGGAACACCGCAAACATGTGGCCGAGATGTCCCTGTTTTACAGATGCTTTCACGGCAGACGTTTCCAGGATTTGGCCCGCCTCATCCCGCCCCTGGCAACGCCTGTCAGACAGTTACGACAGACGGCAAGAACGCACCAGTTCATCGTCCAACTGGAAACACCTAGAACATCGCTTTACAAGAACTTCTTTGTCTGGCGCACTGCATCACTGTGGAACTTACTCCTAGGACATCTGTTTCCCACTAATTACAACCTACAACTAATCAAGAACCGTGTCAATCAACATCTTTGCACACACACCGGTCGTCGAGCGCCATAGTTAGTGTGTGTGCCACTACCATAAAAAAAAGTAAAATGAAAACTTTTCTATAAATTCAATCCATGGTAAAAAATACTAAACAATTTCGAAACATTCTGAAGTTTGTCAGACTTATAATACATTTTATGTAGATTTTGAATATCTACAGGAGAAACTTGAATAATGAAGTATCTAAAAAATATGTTTAATTTTCCAAATTGGTGCACCTTTCAGTCATTATGCAAAATGAAGGCTGTTTCTACAAATATGGGGTGAGGAACGTATATACAGTCTGTCCGGGATTTGAGTCAATTGAGTTTCTATATGGGAATCTCGCTTATTATTAGAGATAGAGGAATGGTAATTATGGCAGTTGTTTGATTTTTGAGATATTAAAAAAAGTAAGGCGTAACTCTCTTATTTCTTAATATATATTTTTTAAATTTGTAAACGTATTTTTAAAGCTACTTTTTCCTCGCTAAAAGCCTGTGTTTTTAAATTTCGCATTCGACGATTTGTCTTCGGAGCCCCTTCATCAACTAATTCTTTTTAAATATCGACCTAGATTATTTAACAATTTTTTTAAAAGCCTATGCCCTTTACAGCAAATAATGGAATTAAGCCATCCGCCATATGCTCAATTTTGGATATTGTCCTGCGCCCCCCTGGATATCATTAGTCAAATTCCTTACTTCCAAAACAATTTTTTTTTTAAATATCTTAATTTTGTCCAAAATTATGAAGAATTCCAATTTTATTTCGCAAAATGTTAAAAATCTCGGGAACGCTACATCCAATCAAAAATTTTCCAGATACATGAAACTTACCATTTCAACATTGGCCATTCTCACTTCAGTGTTGCCAGACGTGGTGCTGAGCGTAAATTATCTTAAACTATAGCTGTATTTACCTAACGGTTCACGTCAAGGTTGAAAATATACCTACTTTGTAATACCGAAAAGTAATATAAGAATCACATAACGAAAATTGTTATCGGTTTTAGCAAACTCAATTTCCCGATGAATATAGTAACGGAAGAGGTCAAAAGTGTCCTGCTAGTTGGCCAGATCTAGTTATTTTATACTATTTTCTCTAGGAACATCCAAAGCTAGGAGATATTGACCCAAAGTTCTAGTTAAGAAATTTTGAAGCAATTTGATATCGATTTGAAAACAACATTTCCTGTATAATATGCAAATGACTTTAAGATATCGAAAACTAATCGTGTTCCGAGAAAATGGTGGTCATTTTCGGATTCGGCAGGTTTAAAAGTATAAATAAATAAAGCAACAGAAAATTTCATTTAATCGGTTCAGATTTCTAGTTATTCACAAAAACTATGCGAAAAACGCGTTCAAAACAGTAAATCCTCGATAAATCTCAATTTGAAAATTAACCATATGCGATAGAAAACTGTGGTTTTCACTATTTGATAGAGAAGGAACGGTTCTATAAATCGTGAAATATTCAAGCTGCTCTAAGATGTTTCAACGATGTTTCAGGTATTTTATGAAGCTCGAAGTCTAGTTAAAAATTGTAAAGAACCGTAATCATTTTGTTGAAAAATTCATATTTTGAAGACTAGTCGTCGTTTTCCGAGTAAACCTTGGTCATTTTCGAATTCAGCAGGTTCAAAAGTATAAGTAAATAATTTTTCAAAAAACAAATTAAATGGCATTTACTCGTCCCAGATTTCCAGTTATAAGGAAAAAGATTTTAGAATCTTCAAAGTTGATCGAAGTCGGTCAAATCATTTTCAAGTTCCAGGATTGTGTTACCAAGAATTTGACATATTTAGTTTACTAAGGCAACTCCTAGTATTTTTTGTATTTTTACATTATTCCATTAATCACCCTGTATAACGGGAAAATTTTATTCTTTCTCAAAATCCTGGTTTGCCATATAATCTTAACTAAATGAACGTTTTCTTAATCGTAATCCGGCCCTGTCGCGTACGCTGCCTGCCTGAATCCGCAATCCAAAGCCTATTAATATCGACTACGTTCGGGTCAAGTCGGAATACTAATAGTATGTTCCGCTTTGTATAATAATGTATTATAACCCAACCCTCATATTACTATATGTCATTGTACGCCACTGACGTTAAGCGCTTTGTTCCAAGACGTCTGTCTATGTCTATTCCTGGTTAGTGCAGATATCGAATATGTTTAATAAATTATGAAATGGCAATTAAAATTTACTACACGTCAGATTATTTAGCAATAAGTTGGTCGACTAAAAGGCTCATTTAAGCAGAATGTGTTGAATTTATAATTTTGTGTTGATTCAAAAGGACAGCACGTTATAAAAATCTCGAAAAGAGATTTAATAAAACGGAATTAAATAGGTAATTAGATGTCGTTTTAGTCATGGCTGGCTCAACAACATCCATGTTCTCGGCTTGATCCGATCCACATTTCTGGATCCAACCTTAGAATCCCATTTAAATTATTACAATTTTATTCCATTTCGTCGGCTCGATGTCTCAATCGTCGTTTTTTAATTCGCGGAGCGTAAAGCGCCCCGATTAAAATCCGCGACCACACGCAACATTTTTAAATTCCGACGAGGCGCGGCCTTGACGCAAAAAAAGCGACGATAATCCTGCATCAGGCCGTTTTTAGCATTCGGCATCAGAATTTTTTCTAGGCCACGGTGTGAAAGACCCCCGAATATAAACAACGGTCGACGACGACGTGTGTGTTTGTCCGCGTTTACATCGCAATGGCTTACCCTACCGCAGAATACTGATAGTAAATTTCAAAATCGAGTTTCGATCAAATATTAACTGATGAGCTACATTTTGACCGGTCGAAGGTGTGTTGTTTCATCTTCAAATCAATCAATCAATTTATTCAAAATGCTAAGTACATTACATAAATGGCATTTCTATCTAAGTTTAAAAGATAAACTAATAAAATATGAATTAATTGCACCCAGGTGGGCTAAACCACTTGTATATGCAAAAAGTAAAGTAGACTTGGTTACAATTTTCATGTAGTATTTTTGTTATCACACTAAAAATAATCACTAAGCACATTTCTCCAAATAAAGAAGAAGTTAGAATACAAAAATAGAATAAAAACAAAAACAACAATAACAATAGAATCCGAAATCAAAATAATACCTTAAATCTATCAAAATTTCGAAAAATGTATACTCTGCAGCTTTCATTAAATTTTTTGAGACTGGGCAAATTTCTTACGCTCAAAGGTAGGAGATTATACATTTTTAGAGCCAAATATAAAAATTCAAATATATTACTCTCTCTCTACATAATGTACAGGAATTTGCATGCTTAATTTTAGAACACTAGAATATTCCATTTAAAAAACAAACTCGACACATGCCTTAATTTTTACAGATATTCTGTTTATAAGTTTATATATCCTCAATATATCAGATCCTAAAAGCAATTTGGCAACAATGACAAGTCTAATGAATGGGCTCTTAAAAATTGAACTTTTTGATGAGTAAATATCTTAAGCGGGTATAACGGTAAATCAAAGGCAAACGGGACGGAAATGTGCAAGCAGATGGGAACGGAAATGTGGAAGCGGCTGTGACATCATAACCATGCGCAGTGATTTTACGAGAGCTGCTCAAATACTTGTGTATGTCGATATAGGATATGTTTACACATCAGTGTCTCAAGTACTAGCAACTTCATAATTTTTTTTTATAAAACTAATACCTTAAAGATTAAAAAGATACATGGGTATCTTCCCTGATATGGATCAGGGCCAGTTTATTCGTATTTAGTTTCAACTTTAGTTTTTTCATTTGAGCATCCTGTATATACCGATAATTTGAGAAAAACCATAATTTCCTAATTTCTAAAATAAATTAGTTGATGGCATTTGAATCAAAACTGAAGACTCTGGGAAAAGGGTACAACTTCAAAATATTTAAGTTGTTCTAATAGTATTCACATTTTTTTTATAGAGATTTAAATCCGAGTAAAAAATTGTAAAAAATCGTAACGATTTTTTTTTATATTCTGATTTTGAAAGCATCGTTTTCCGATCATTTATGAATTCAGCAGGTTTAGAAGTATAAGTAATACAAAAAAATATATAATTTTTCCAAAAAAAAATTCAAAAAAAAATTTTTATTAGATTTCCAGTTATTCAGAAATATTTTGCGAACAAAAAGATTCAAAACAGCAGGCCCTCAGAAAACCCGGATTTAAAAATCAACCAAATCCGATAGAAAATTGCGGTTATCACTGCTCCATAGAGAAGGCATGGTTTTATAAGTCTTGAAATATTCAAGCTGTTCTAAGATGTTTCACGTCTTTTATAGAAGCTCGAAGTCGAGTCAATCACAATTCCACAACTGAATCATGCTGCGCTACATTTATTAGTATTACAAAAATTAAATTACTGTTTGTCGTTCCACACTTGTGACAATACATATAAAACTGAAGAGTGTGGTATTAGTTAGCCAGACATCGCCAGCAGGTACTGAGGTCCCATAATACGGGAGTCTACTCAGCTAATCGTTAAAATTTGAGCTAATATCTCTAGAATGATCCTTTATCATTTATAGCTAGGATATTCGTCCAGTCAGGAGAGAAAAATGTTAGTAGATACACCAAGGCTCCTACTTACAATCTGAGTCGTACTGAAACTAAAATCCCAGCACGAAAAGACAGAAAATAATTACTTTTGTTTTCATTTAAAGCAGTGTTGTGCACCAGCATAAAACGATTTCAATAAATACATACACATGTTAGACCATCTAATATGAACTATCCATAAAAATAAAGGAAATATTTGTGTCAATTATTATGCTAATAACAATATTATGTACTTCGCGATACAACCAGTAGTCTGTATGTGCTCTGGTGGTCTAGAGGTCTGCATGGTTGGTCTTCACTTCGGCGACTCGAGTTCAAACCCCGTCGGTTTTTTTTTTTAAAAATTTTTAAGGTTATATTTCTAAACAGTGTTTTCTTGATTTTGGGTATGTCTTGAGTTAGATTGGGTTAGCACCTGTTGAGTTTCCTCTTCTTGAGCCCCGTAGCGAGCGGAGCGAGCGGAGGGCCATGCAAAAAATGAATTTAGGCAACCCACATTACTCTGCTCAGAGTTGCGGGGCTGTCCCTAGATTCTTGTCGGTTGAGGATCTCATAGAAAAATAGTCGAATAAACCGACTTCAAATTATTATTTGTTTTTCTTTTCTCTTTCTTTACATATACAGGGTGTCCGGAAATAGCATCGCCAAATTACAGATGGTGATTCTGCATAAGAAAACATGAACATATTTTCATATGAACATGGGTTAGAAAATGCATAGTTTCCAAGATACAGGGTGTCAAACTTTTTATAAAAAATCAGTTTTTTGTTAATATCATAAATACGATTTTACTGATTTTGTTGAAATTTGGCAGGGTTATCTGTAGTAATAAGGGGCTCATTTAACCTTAATTATATTAAAAATATAAAGTCCAGTGCCGTCCCGGAGGGCATCATACCGAATATTATTGTCAAAAAAAGTGTGCGCCGCTGACTTTTTCAAACATTTTATATTTTTTTCGTATTAAGCAACTAAAAGTACAATATTTTTGATTTTAGAGTTATTTTCGTATCTTGCTTCGTTTTCGATAAAAAAAGTAAAAACAAGTTTATTACATTTCCAACCTTTTTTGATAAAATCGTTATTTTTATTTATATCTTAAATATGCTTTTACCGATTTTGTTGAAATTTAATAGTGTTATCTGTAGTAATAGGCGGCTCATTTAGCCTTAATTACATTAAAAATATAATGTTCAGTGGCGTTCCCGAGGCATCATACGGAATATTATTGACAAAGAAATGTGCGCCACTGACTCTTTTAAACATTTTATATTCTTTTCGTATTAGGCTGCTAAAAATACAACAATTTTGTTTCTTGAATTATTTTCGTATCTCGCTTCGTTTTCGAGAAAAAAAATAAAAATCAGTTTATTACATTTCTTTAGGGCACCAAATTCTACATAAACGCTGTAATAAACTGGATTTATTTTTTCCAAAAATTTTTTTCAAAAACGAAGCAAGATGCTAAAACAATTTAAGAAACAAAAATGTTGTATTTTTAGTTGCTTAATACGAAAAAGTTATAAAATGTTTAAAAGAGTCAGTGGCGCACATTTCTTTGTCAATAATATTCGGTATGATGCCCCCAGGGACGCCACTGGACATTATATTTTTAATCTAAAAAACGCTAAATGAGCCGCCTGTTACTACAGATAACCCCATTAAATTTCAACAAAATCGCTGAAAGCATATTTAAGATATAAATAAAAATATCGATTTTATCAAAAAAGTTTGGAAGTGTAATAAACCGGTTTTCACTTTTTTAATCGAAAACGGCGCAAGATACGAAAACAACTCAAGAATCAAAAATATTGTATTTTTAGTTGCTTAATACGAAAAAAATATAAAGTGTTTGAAAAAGTCAGCGGCGCACACTTTTTTTGTCAATAATATTCGGTATGATGCCCTCCGGGACGCCACTGGACTTTATATTTTTAATCTAATTAAGGCTAAATGAGCCCCTTATTACTACAGATAACCCTGCCAAATTGCAACAAAATCAGTAAAATCATATTTATGATATTAACAAAAAACTGATTTTTTATAAAAAGTTTCTTGGAAACTATGCATTTTCGGACCCATGTTCATATGAAAAAATGTTCATGTTTTTTTATGTAAAATCACCCTCTCTAATTTGGCGACGCTATTTCCGGACACCCTGTATATAGAGTGTCCCAAAACTGAATGTATAAAGTCGAAGGAAATAATATTTCAAATAATCGGTTTCCCTCATCCTATTTCGAAAACGAAAACGGTGATCACTTTCGAACTCAGTGGGTTAAGAAGTATAAGTAAAGAAATAAAACATGTAGTTTTTCAAAAAAAATATGGGAAAAATGTTATTAGATTTCCAGTTATTTAGAAATATTTTGCGAAAAAAAACATTTAAAACAACAGACCCTCGGAAAATTCAGATTTAAAAATCAACCAAATGCGATAGAAAATTGCGGTTTCACTGCTGGTTTTATAAGTCTTGACATATTGAAGCTGTTCTAAGATGTTTCACGTCTTTATAGAAGCTCGAAGTTGAGTTAAAAATTTTTAAACAATTTTTAACAATAATTATTATTTTTTTAAATTTATATTTCGAAAACTGATCGCTGTTTCAAAGCACGGTGGTTATATTCGAACTAAGTGGGTTAAGAAGTATAAGTCAAGCAACGAAAAATGAAATTTTTCCAAAAAATTAAAAAAAAAAATTTATTATATTTTCAGTTATTTATTTATTTACCAACGGGCAACAAACCCAATTATAAGAAAATACATAATGAAGTATTTAAGCAATTTACAATTATTCCTAAATACACCAGGCATCCATTAAAATCAAAGCAAAATACATATCACAATTACTAAACGAATAAATCAACAATACAACAATAAAAATCATACAATGTAAAAATAACATGCCAACTGACCCATCGTGAAAATGCACCTTCAAGCTGCCCATGGAAAGTGGGGGGTGTAGAAAATAAGTCTATGTGATTATGAGAATTTGCCAACCTAGAAGCCCTGGACCAGAAGTTCATAATTGGTTCTGTGCATCGGAACAAAAAAAAACAGATGTGGATCGCGTGACTCTAGGGGAAATATGAATTTTTACTTTTTGTAGTATATCGAGGATGGACACTCTGTTGTGCAGTATATTATATAGCAGTGACACATATCTGATTTGATGTCGAACCGAGACTGATAGCATTTCCAAGGTAGGCAGCATCCGCTCAACATCCTGAAATACAACGTTCATTTTGAAAGCTGCGTATTTTAAGAACTTACTGTATACGTTCAAGACTTTCTATGTGGCCGATGTAAAAAGGTGACCATACACAGGAGGAATATATTAAAACAGGTAGAGCAAGAGCGCAATAGAGACGCTTGAGTGCAATCATGTGGAAGCCCTTATTGACAACAGAGGATATATGTGAAAAAAAGGAAGAATTAAGGGTGACACCTAAACCTCTTATCTGACATAAGTTTTCCAGGATAATCCCATTGATTACATAGTCATGCTGAATTGGATTTCGCTCGCGACGGAATGAAATAGACTTACACTTGATTGAGTTCAACTCCAACCCATTCCTCTGGCACCAATCGGCCAAGTTATTGAGATCGTACTGGATTTTGTCACAATCGTTCTCATTTATAATTACAGAGCTAAGTTTCAGGTCATCAGCAAAGAAATGAAATTGGCTGTGAGAAAAACGTTCTTCAAAGTCATTAAATAAAAGGGGTCCCAAGTGTGATCCCTGTGGTACTCCAGAAGGGTTTTTTATTTCATAAGAACGAAAGTTTGCAATCGTTACTATTTGCTTCCTTTCAGACAGGTAGCTCTGAAGCCACAGTAGAAGAGAAGCGTCCACCCCAAGCACTTCAAGTTTATGTAGCAAAATATCATGTAAATGTCTTCGAGAAATCAGTGTAGATGGTGTCCACCCGACAACCATTTTCCTAGGCGCCCGATATGTAGTCAACGTGGGTTATTACCTTCAGTAGACGTTCGTGGTCGAAAGCCAAATAGATGATCATTCAAGGCAGGATCCATAATGGGTGATATGAAGTCGAATACCAAGCTTTCAAACACCTTGGGTATAACGCTCAAGATACAAATGGGTCTATAGTTCGTAGTTAGAGACCTGTCACCAGACTTGTGTATAGGGGTTAAGAAACTCACCTTCCAGAAATCAGGAAAAGTTTCAGTGAAAAGAGGGGAATTAAATATATGAAACAATGGTCTGGATAATATGAAACAGCAATTTCTCAGCAGAATTGGAACAATGCCGTCTGGACCAGGACTTTTGTCGAGTTTCAGACAAGAAAGTTTTTTTATAGATTTTAGATATATGGATGTGGTAGGTTGTGATATGAATGCTATACTTAATATTAGAATAAACAGTTGCAAAGCAATTCGCAAACATGTTCACCATGTCCTGTCCAGAGCAACTCTTTCTATTTTCATAGCAGAGCTCTCTCGGATAATTGTTTGACTTCTCTTTATTATTGATGAATGACCAAAAACCTTTAAGATTGGTAAACAAAGATTGCTCAGTTGTCTGAATATAGGATTCATAGCTGTCACGTATTAAGTGTTTAGACAATAATCTCAACCTAGAAAACTTTTTATAGTCTGCAGCAGAGTTTGACAATTTAAAACGCATATGTGCTAATTTTTTGACCGATATAGAGTTTCTTGTAGAGTCTGAATAACATACAGGGAATTTTCTTTCAGAATACCTCTTCAGAGGCACGAAATGGTCAATTGCCATATACAATGTTTCGTACAGAATGTTTAACATTACATCTAACGTCTTATCAATCAGTAAAATGTCCCACTCAAACTGGCCAAGAAAATTCAAAATATCACTAAATTTGGCAGATTTAAAGTATCTATAAAAACCTTCAAAGTTCAAACCATTGTCAATCAGGGTTGGAGTTGATGTTTTCAAATTCATGACGAGTGGAGGATGATACGCATCTGGGAGGATCAGTAATTCATTTGCTCCCTGTATAGTAACATCAGGGTCCTGTGATAGCATTAGGTCCAGTAGGTTTCGGTTCGTTGTCAAGACCGACTTTATTTGGAATAGGTTATGAAAAGAACAGGCGACTGGCATCTCGTGAAGAGACGCTACTTCATCGGGTGGCGCTCCATGCGAAACTGTCATAGTAGAGCTTAAAGGGTTGTCTCCCTCTTTCCATGGGGAAGATTGAAGTCACCCAATATATAAATAGGTGAAGTTGGAGATGCATCAGACACTGTGTCAAGTGTTTCACAGAAGGTATTATGGACTTTGGAGGCAAAAATAAATTGTTCCTAGTATAATGTTTCCATTTCCAGGGCCAATCACAACATACAATTGCTCCTCCTTGATCCTTACAGTATACATTATAATTAAAGAGATGCAGTTCAGTGAATACTAAAATATCATAGGAACACACTTGTACATTCTCCAGAAGGTAATTCAACTTAGTACTCAAACCTCTTACATTCCGATAATAGGTTGAGTATTCAATGGGTTTTGTGATTTTGTATAGATTTTTGAGACTATAGAAAAGACTCCTCGAGTGTACTTAATATAAATATCTGTTTCTCCATTACTGGTTCTTTGTCGATACTCATCTCTGACCTCTGATTTAAAACTTCTCTGCACTGCCGTTAAATCAAGACCAACAAACACATTGCGACCATTTAGGCTTGCCCGCTTTCGGATAATCGATTGGGCCTCTGCACTGTTGTGGAGTGTAACTTTCAATGATCGATGATCATTTTTGTTGAGTTTGCCAATCCTTGCAACATTTTTTATTTGAACAGGAACATTCATGACCGACTTTATCAGATCCTCAGAATCCTCAAGGACATTGCCCTGCTCTGGGAAATTGAACAAGACTACATTGGATGCACGATTTTGACGTTTCTGAAATTCTTTAAACATATTTTCGCTGGAGGGAATATACGAGTTTGTACTGGCTGTGGTGACGTTGGTATTAATTATATTTTCTCGTAAGACACTTATTTCAGCCCTTAATTCGTCGAGAGTTTTGAATATAATTATAATATGAATTTTAAGGTACGACGCCCTTTAAGATTAGATTAGATTAGATTATTTATTCATGTTAAATGTACAAAATAGTACTTACACTAGTCACATAAAAAAATATAAAATTCGATAGAACTTCTATTATTACTAACTAAACTAAGTGGATAAAATAAAAAAAAAACATAAGGTGTACAAAATTTGAAACAAACAACATATATAAGATGTAAAAAAAAAATCACACACATTTAATAGCCTGCTGTCTAAAGGTTAAAATTTACAAAGTCCTGGAGTGAATAAAAAGAGTTTTGAACCAACAGTAGTTTTATTTTGCGTTATAGGGTAGACTTTGCACATCATAAGGTAATTTATTGAAAAGCTTAACACCCCAGTATCCTGGACCATTCTGACACCTCACGATTCGTTGGTACATGGGAACCAGCCTATCTCTAGATCTAGTATCATGTCCGTGAACCCCTGCATGAGTCATATAGTCGCCTCTGTTTTTGTGAATATGCAGCAAATTCTCAAGGATGTATAAAGAAGGAATAGTAAGTATGCCCTGAGCTCTAAATGCTTCCCTACAACAGTCTTGCTAGTTGAGACCTTCCAGGATTCCGATGGCTTTCCTTTGCAGTTTAAATACTCGATCTACTTGGGGTGTATGTCCCCATGCTAATATAGCATAGGAAGAACTTGAATGAAAAAGACCAAAGTAAGCTATTTTAAGTGTGGACCTTGAGGAACATCCTGATAGAGAGCGAAGGGCGAAAAGTGCGGAGTTCAACCTCTCAGCCACAGTTTGGATATGTACATTCCAACGCAGCACCTCGTCCATCCGTACCCCGAGAAATTCAACCCCTAAGTCCCCATTCACTCCTTCGATATTTCTGAGAGAGAATAGCGTTTTATTTGTTTTTTCGTTGTTAAGGAGTAGCCTGTTTGCACAGAACCACTCTTCAACAATACTCTTAAGTCTGTCGAGCTCTGTTAAGTATTCAATATGGAATTGGTCGACACAGCAACTGTGGTATCATCAGCAAACAGAGTGAACAATATTCTACGATCGATAAGGGGTAGATCATTTATAAAAATGAGGAAAAGAATTGGGCCCAAGACGGAGCCTTGGGGTACGCCAATATCCAGTTCACCCTGCACAGAAGAGACCCCAGCAACATTAACAACGTGGGTTCTATTCTCTAAATACGATTCTATCAAGGAAATACTGGAATTTGAAAAATTGTATTTTTTGAGTTTTTTTATAAAAATCTGATGGTTGACGCAATCAAATGCCTTACTTAAATCGCAGAATAAGGCCCCTGTAAATTCCATTTTGTTAAAAGAATCTGAAATATAAGACACAAGATCAAGAATTGCCATAGTGGTATTTCTCCCACCTCTAAAGCCAAATTGGCAGGGAGTAAATAGGTTATTTTGTTCAAAGAATAAATTAGTCGCTTTGCAAGGCACTTTTCCAGGATCTTTGAAACAATAGGCAGCAAAGAGATGGGTCTGTAGTTACCAGGTAGATTTGGGTCGCCTTTTTTAAAAAATGGGAGTAACTTGGGCAATCTTTAAAATATCTGGAAATATATTTTCACGAAAACAGTTTAGAATTTTTTAGTTATTTTTCAGTTGGCAGATAATGTCTCTGACCTCAGAAAAAGACACAGAGCCAAAATCAAAAGACTGTTTTACATCCAGGCCAGACAGAAGCTCGACAGGATCTCCTTGACAGGGAGGGATGGTACTACTTGTTTCATGTCCAATATTGCAGAAAAAGTCATTAAATTTATTTGGTGTTATGGTGCATTGATTATTTGAGTGTTGTTCTTTTTTATGTTTATTTGTTTTTGAGTTTATTACTTGCCAGATGGTTTTGGATGGATTATTAGAAGACTGTATGTAAAAATCATTAGCTTTTATTTTAGCGTCCCGTATGGCTTTTTTGTATTTCACTCTAAAGGTTTTGTACTCCTGTCGAGCTCCTGCATGGCCATACTGTTCACTCCATTCCTTGAGAAACCCAAGGTGGTCTCTCATGACCCTTAGAGACCCATCAAACCAACTGATCTTTCTACTCTGGTCTGGCCTTACCGTATATGTTTTTTCAGGGAAAGAGTTCTGGCAGGCAGTTTGGAGAATTTCCAAAAATTTGACAAATTTACTGTTCATATCGGAGTTAGGATCGTCAACAAATTCCCAGTTAGATAAGCTAATCAAATCATAAAATTTATTTGTTCCAGCCTGAGTGATTGGTCTGCAAATTTTTTTTGAACAACGGGGGCAACCCTACTACCAACAAATACCTCAATCTCCTGGCTCAGATGGTTAGAGATACTTACATCCATAACAGAGGCGACAAAATCCCCAGTGCAAAAGTTCACGAACATATTGTCAAGGCAAGAGCCACCCCTTCTGGGTTGAGTTATTGTTTGCTTAAAGCCAAAGGTTTGTTAGAGATTATAAAGTTGTAATGAATGGTTCTGTGTGGTACCAAAATGGACATTAAAATCCCCTGTTAAAATAATGTTCTTACTGGTGCCAAACCTATATTTAGTAAACCCTCAAACGCGTTGAGGAAAGTATTAAAATTGCCTCCAGGTGATCTGTAAATTGTTATTATATAAACCTTAAAATCATACAGACAAACAGCACAACATTCAAAACACTTTTCAATACTAAAACTATTAACAAAATTTATGGTTGAAAAATTTAAATCTTTCTTCGGCAACTTCGCCTCAGTAGTACTAACCCTAGAGAAGACACTCGCTAGCTCAAACTGATCCAACACCAGGCAGCCTGCTTCCACCTCAGTCATCCAATGCTCGGATAACCAGACAACATCATGGGCCTTGTCAGCCAGGAATGCCTCCATTAAGTCGATTTTGTTTCTAAGGGACTGTATGTTGAGATGCAGAACCCTTAATTTCTTATTTGTTGCTCGACCATGGGTTGGCGTTGGATGTTTAAAAAATGGTTCACCACCGTTCCTGCAGGCCAAAGCTCAGTTGAAATATATTTTTCCCTGGTAGATATGGGGACAGCAAGCTTAAAGGTACTGTAGATGATTTTCCTCAATGTGTTAATTTTTTCACACACACAGTTTTTAGGTAGATTGTGAGTTTTCAGAAAGTCAATTATAGTTTGACTCCAGTCCAGAGATAAAGAGGAAAGCCATTTTTTCAGCTATTTTCAGAATTGATGGAGTCTCATTGGTACCCCTCAGGGGTTCTGGTCGCATATTTTTGTTGGGTTTGCGCTTTTTCCGTTGAATTACTGTCCATTCCTGATTTTCAACGAAAACCTCGGCGTTCCTTTCTTCACCGCCTTGGATCAAGGTGGACTTTATTTGTGCTAAAGGGACTGCCCTAGATACTTGAGAGGACGTGATTCGGTCGTTATGGTCCTTGTTTAGTCCTTGTTGATCAATAACTTTGATTTCCGATGTATTCAAGCTTGAGCAGATCAGTTTATGAATTGACCTACCGTAACTGTCGCAAAATGTTAAAAGTTTTGAGTATTTTTCTTCTACTTTACTTTCAGGCACAATGTGGTCATTTTGAGGTTAGAACGCTTCGATCGTTGAAAAACAGTAGAAACTACAATAATTATAACATTCAATCTTTAAACTGATATAAACTGTGTCAGTTGAACATAAAAAGTTAAATTTTACTTTCAAAATGCTGGTCTGAAAGTTCTTACATGTAAATAAACAAACGCACGTAATATTCAGAAATATTTTGCAAGCAAAAGCAATCAAAGCAGCAAACCCTTGAAAACTACGGATTTAAAAATCAACCAAATGCGATAGAAAACTGCGGTTATCACTGCTCGATAGAGAAGGCATGGTTTTATAAGTCTGAAAATATTCAAACTATTCTAAGATCTTTCACGTAGTTTATAGAAGCTCGAAATCGAGTTAGAAATTGTAAAACACATAGTAATAATTAAAAAAAAAAAACATATTTTGAAAACACCCCTTTCCGATCCAGCAGGTTTAAAAGTATAAACAAAGCAGCAAGAAAAATTATTTGTACAAGAAATATAAAAAAAAAAATTATTCACAAAAATGTTGCGAAATACGCATTCAGAACAGCAGACGGATAATGCGGTTTTCATTGTTCAATTGAGACCGAACAATTCTATCAATCTTAAGTTTTGTCAAGTTTTTTTAATATATTCCATGTCTTTTATGGGCACTCAAAGCTGATTTAAAAATTATACAAAACTGTTGAGAATGCAAAGTTTGCATAGGTAGTACAGAAAGTAAAAAAAGTGTGTTCAAATATTTCAAATGAACGCTTAAAACATATAATTATAAGCACAAATGTCATATAGTTTCTTTATGCGTCACCTAGTTTCTTCGCGTTAAATGCTAAATATTTTCATTTTTCTAACTCTAATTTACTCATAAACAATATTTTTTTCTTGCTTGCTTATTGACGTTCTTTACTTAATTCGCTTTGAAAATCTGTCGTATGATAAACTTTTGAAAACTGACCACCTAGAAAATGAATGAACCCAACACCAACAACTTATACATATATTTTTGGAAGAAGGAATTTAATAATGTACAGGGTGCGTCTCAAGAAAAAAATTAAATTCATTTTTTCCTTAATTTTCGGTGAGTAATTAGTTCTAGCAGTTCAGAAGAAACATTATAATTTTCATATTATCAGTCCAGAAATGAGTTTATTGATCATAAAAGCGCGTAGGTAATTTCGTTTTAAATGACATAATAACTAAAAAAACGGTTAATTTTTCTAAAAAATTTGAAAATAATTTTTTTTTCTTTTAAATAACGTGCTAATTCAATATCTAAATGAATTTTTTTTGAAGTCATGACCCTAAAATTAACTTTTCTACTTTCCTATGTACCCCTTTAATTCGGCCACTGATGGAAGACTACACTATTCGATAAATCAGAGAAGAAAGATATTTTTCTAAATTATACAAAATAAAATTAATTTATAAACAAAATTTAACTAGTAAAACAATTACTTTTCCTCCAAGGTGAAAATTTTTTTACGAATAAATTCCTCCCCCCGCTTTCAATTTTAATCCGAGCGATTAAGCGGGGGTGTTAAAGCAAACAATCGCCGGAGGGCGAAAAAATGAATTTCGCGCCCTTTTATTTGAATAAGGGCAGAAATTAAAAACCATCGGGCTGTGAAAAAATTGGATTTTATTTGAGGAGTATTAAATAAAAGTTTTATCGGGCTCGCGTTAATCCTTTTTTTAGCCCCTTTAAAGGTTTTTTTCGTTATCGTTTTGATTCCCTTAAAGAGGCTTTTCCGGTGATATCAGTCGGAAAGGCTTTATTATCTTGACTTAATAACTCCTTCGAGCTGAAACGTAACTACGTATTTCGACTCCCAGCACCGAACAATAAACGAATATTTGCTTACACATCAATCCTCCGTTTCGTACCCTTGAAGCCCCCCTCTCGTCTTAAAAAAAAGCCGCCTTTTTCAATCGGGGTAGGCCATGAATCAATGCAAGGCCGACCTGATGCAGGCTCGTTGCAAATTCGAATGCAATGCGAGACGCACACATGCATTTTGCCATCGAGTAGGCTTATAGCCAGCGCGAATTTACGCATCTTTTTCGATTGTCCGTTGTTTTCATTATTTTTCCGGTGACAGTCACGCGTCAATTCAAAAAACGCGGCGCCCCGCGAAATTTCTCGGTCCTGGTCGGTGCGGGCGGCTATGGAAACAAAACAGGATCACGTGCGGTGGTTGTCGAAATGTCAAGACTGTCAAAATTCGGGGACTGGAAAGTGAAAGGGGGTGGGAAACAGTGTCGGACGGTGACCGGCTCTAAAAAAAAGTTTGGATATTTTTAGTGTCTAGAAAAGTGGGGCCTTAGACAGAGATTTTAGGATTATTTTTGGTTTGTAAGTGGTTATATACGGCCAGAAACATTTCACAATGATGGATTCTACTGATCCAACGGTAAGAGTTCACGTTTCTTTTGCCTCGATTTTCAATTGTTTTTCAAATCGATTAGTTATACTAATATTAATCGAAAAAAACGCGTATTATTAAAAAATATTGCATTTTAGTACCTTTTTGCAATATTTAGCCTTCCAGACAAAGATAATATCCTTCATTTTTACTCTTTTGCCACGAATTTCATTTGTATTTCAAAGCCTTCCTTAACATGTTAGTATAATAGTGATCGATTAGTTGTATTGATAATAATCGAAAAAAACTGTATTATTCAAAAATATTGAATTTTAGTTACTTTTTGCAGTATTTGACATCACAGACTTTGGCTGACAAAATAAAAACACTCTAAAAAGTACTAAAATTATATGCTCGTTTATTTTTCTTGGCCACCTAACGTGATGCAGTTGTTTTCCCAAGCCTTCTCTAATAAATTGATACAGATGGATTAGTTTCATTAATATATGACGAAAAAAGCGCGGATTATTAAAAATATTATATGCCAAACTAACCCAAACTAACTAATATGAGTCTAAAGGATGCGGATTCAATTATTTTCAAAAGTATATCTAGATGGGTGTTTTTCGTGGCCTCCTAATCGCTGTGAATCTAATAAGATACCAGTTCAATTGTTTTTTTAAATTTTCTTTAAATCAGCTTTTCATTGAGAAATGAGAATCGAAAATATTTTAGGTCTGGTTCGGCTACTAATCCAACGTTTTCTTTTGCCTCGAATATTCTCTTATTTTTGCTGATCTAAGGACAAAGTTCAAGGTTATGTTATAAGTAAAACTAGAAACGGACACTAATAAGTTTCTGACAACAAAGAATAAAATGCAATTTTGTTACAGATCGGCTGGTTTTATCAATATTTTTCGAAGAAAAAAACGCGGAGTATTCAAAAATAGAATTTTATTGAATGGCCTTTCAGGTGATTTTGTTGTGTTTTTTTCCTTTCCATTCTTGCGATCCCCGACCTCGTACCTGAACTCCTTCGCCTTTTTTTCGCTGAAAACCGCGTTTCTTTAACTTTTTTTTTTATTATTTTTATTTTATTTTATTTTATGATACTTTTATTAACATTTTTTTTAACAACTTTTTTCGAAAGTTTTTGGTTATCCGGGGGGGGGGGGGGGGGGGGTGATTCTCTGCGAATTCAATTGTTTTTCAATGCCTTCTTTAACATATTAATATAGGTCGATTAGTTGAATTAATAATAATCGAAAAAAGCGCGTATATTATTCAATATTATTGAATTTTGGTTACTTTTTGCAATATTTGGTATTCCAGGCAAACATAATATATTTTATACTTGCGACTTTGGCTGGCAATATAATAATGCTCTAAAAATTACTAAAAATAATATTTTATTTTGTTTTTCTTAGCCTGCTAACTAACGTGAATCTAATAGGATGCGAATTCAATTGTTTTTCGTGGCCTACTATCTAACATAAATTTAATAGGATACACGTGGTTTCCAAGCCTTCTTTAACATATTGGCATAGATCCAGGAGTTTTCAATACCTTTGGAAAAAAGGCAGAATATTACAATTTTATGGTTTAAATTGGCAATATATTAAAAAAAAAATGTGCTTCATCTTTATAAGCGCACAACTGAAGTTAAACTTCTGAAAAAGATATTAGAAATTGAGTTTTTATTTTCCTTATTACCCCTGGTTTTGACAGTTTTAATTTTTTTTGCTTTTTTTAAAAAAAAATTTCATAGAGCGTTTTTTCTCTTCAATTTTGTTATCTGCGATCTCGCAGCTCAACTTCTTCCCTTTTTTTCGCCGAAAAGCGACTTTTTCTAATTATTTTTTTTAAATTAATTTGTTTACCATATTTCGTTTTATAATACGTTTATTAACTTTCCGAACGTTTTTATTTTCATTTTTTTTTTGAGGTAAGGGGGGGGTGGTATAATCCCCGACGAATTTATTTTGGGGATGGATCTCATCGGTCAACATGGATTCTCTTTTGACAACAAGCTTAATCTTCTGAAGTTTGGCACCGAAGAGTTCATCCTTAACAAAACAGACGATGGCACACCGACTAAAGTAGTGGCGGCATGTACTGTCAGAATAAGCGGAAATACCGAGCAGATAATTTTTGGGAAATTGGAGAAGGATTTTGGAGGCTGCATCGGACTTATCCAACACCACGATTTGCCTTGCAAACACCTCGTAGGCAAAGCACTAGTCAAAACCGACGGCGAAATACCGATAAGGATAGCAAATATTTCCTCCAATTCCATCAAAATCAATAAAGGAGATGTAATAGCCACTTGCGAGCCGGTGCAGTGGGTAACCAGTTGCGAAACGCAGTCAGAAGTAACACCCTCAACATCACCTAAGGAAGTCCTAGAACATTTCCAGAAATCGTGGCAACATCTGTCTTCCGAAGAACTGAAGAGAGCTACACAATTTATCAAAGAGCAGAGTACAGCCTTTGAAAAGAAAAATGGCAATACTGGAAGAACGAACATCATAAAACATAAAATCGACACTGGGAGTGCTCACCCCATACGGCAGCATCCTCGAAGGTTACCAGTGACGAAGCAGCAAGAGGTTACCACATTAGTGGATAAAATGCTTGAAGATGGAATTATTGAAGAGTCGTCAAGTCCATGGTCATCTCCTGTTGTCTTAGTCACCAAGAAGGATGGGACTACCAGATTCTGCGTGGACTATAGAAGGCTCAATGACGTCACCAAGAAGGACAGCTATCCACTTCCCAGAATTGACGACACGTTGACGACACTAGCAGGTTCTCATTGGTTCTCAACACTCGATCTAAAGAGCGGATACTGGCAAGTAGGCATTGACGAACAGGATAAGGAAAAGACTGCCTTCTCTACCGGAAGTGGTTTATATCAGTTTAAAGTTATGCCCTTCGGACTATGCAATGCCCCCGCTACTTTTGAGCGTCTTATGGAAGTTGTTCTACGAGGCCTCACTTGGAAGACATGCCTGGTCTATCTTGATGATATAATGGTAATGGGAAAAACTTTCGAAGAGCACCTACAAAACCTGCATGAAGTTTTTACCAGGATCAAGAATGCTCAGCTCTTACTGAATCCAAAGAAATGTTTTCTCTTCCAACAAAAAGTCGAATTTCTCGGACACGTCGTGTCATCAGAGGGAATCCAAACTGATCAACGAAAGATAACAGCAATCAAAGACTGGCCTCGTCCTCGCGACAAACACGAACTGCGGAGCTTCCTTGGTTTATGTACTTATTATAGAAGATTTGTCGAAGGATTTTCAAATATAGCTGCACCTTTACATAAGCTCACTGAAGAACGAGCACATTATAACTGGGATCATAACTGTGATTCTGCGTTCAGGAAATTAAAAGCGGCTCTATGTTCTAGTCCAATATTGGGATATCCGGAACAAAAGGGTAAATTTGTATTGGACACAGACGCCAGCAACACCGGCATCGGAGCAGTTTTATCTCAAGTACAAGCGGGAGAAGAACGGGTTATCGAATACTACAGTCGAACAATTTCGAAACCTGAACGTAACTACTGTGTAACCCGAAAAGAGCTTTTGGCAATAGTACGGTCTGTTGAGCATTTCCATCAATATCTATATGGGCAAGAATTTCTGATAAGGACTGATCATGCAGCACTTAAATGGCTTTTGGATATGAAACAACCTGAAGGACAGGTAGCCAGGTGGCTTGAAAAGTTACAACAATATAATTTTAAGGTTAAGCACAGAGCAGGGAGATTGCATAATAATGCAGATGCTTTATCCAGAAGACCATGCGCGGATAATTGTAAGCATTGCCAAAGAGTAGATCAACGAGAAGGAATTACTCCGATTAGGCTAACGAAATTTGAGGTTGATCAGCAGTGGACCACCGAGCCACTTAAAAAGGATCAGCTGGCAGATAGTGAAATATCACTATTGCTAAGAGCTAAAGAAGAACAGCAACCAAGACCAAGCTGGAGCGAGATATCAAATAAAGGACTTGCTTTTAAAACTCTGTGGGCTCAGTGGGACTCCCTGGTGGTGGAAAATGGACTTCTTAAACGAGCCTGGGAAAGCGCCGATGGCAAAGTAGTGAAGACACAGTTAGTGATACCAAGGAGGAAGATATCGGAAGTTCTGGAAGAAGTTCATAATGGAAGGTCTGGTGCTCATCTCGGAGTGAACAAAACGATTGACAAGATTCGCGACAGATTTTACTGGGTCAACTACTGCCAGGATGTGAAATCGTGGTGTCGGCAGTGCTCAACCTGTGCCGCAAGCCAAGGACCCAAAACAAGATCTAGGGGCAAAATGAAACAGTATAATGTGGGCCTACCGTTTGAACGTATCGCCATTGACGTAGCTGGCCCTTTTCCAGAAACAAATAATGGTAACAAGTACATTTTAGTGGCAATTGACTACTTCAGTAAATGGCCTGAAGTCTTTGCAATCCCCAATCAAGAAGCTGTTACCATAGCAGAGGTCCTTGTGAATAACCTATTCAGCAGATTTGGTGTTCCGTTAGAGCTGCATTCAGATCAAGGACGCAACTTCGAATCCAAGGTTTTCCAGAAAGTCTGTGATTTACTCAACATCCATAAAACACGGACTACCGCCTTACATCCACAATCAGATGGCATGGTTGAGAGGTTTAACAAGACCATTGAAGAACATTTGTCAAAAGTCGTAGATGAACATCAGAAGGATTGGGACCAACACATACCACTATTTTTGATGGCCTATAGATCAGCAGTCCATGACACGACAGGACTAACACCAGCCATGGTTTTATTTGGAAGAGAACTCCGCTTACCCTGCGACCTATTATTCGGAACGCCAGAAAACCAGGATATGGAAATTCAAGACTACGCGGACTCCCTTAAGGAAAAATTACTATACATCCATGAATTAGCCAGAGAAAACACGGAGAAAGCCAGTGACCGAATGAAGACACGATATGATCTCAAAGCTAATTCTATGGGATTTCAGATGAACGATAAAGTCTGGTTATATAATCCGCAAAGGAAGAAAGGAAGATCTCCCAAGATAACGCCAGTATGGGAAGGACCCTATACAGTCATCAAAAGAATTAATGACGTTGTGTATAGAATTCAGCGTAGTCCCAGAAGCAAACTGAAAGTTGTTCACCTCGACAGACTGAAAGCATACCACGGACATGCAGTATCTGATCGGGACGATCAGGTTTAAGAGGGAGGCAATGTCACGACTAACAACCATCCGATCGTTTTTGTGCTACCCTATAGAACTAGCCGCCGCCGCCGCGCCGTTCCCCCCGCTTCTTTGTCTGTATGACTCATCGCCCGGCTGGTCGCGAAGTTTCAGGATCGCTGGACTGGAATTATCTCGATGGCCTCGTCGAGATCATATAGAGTGGCCTCGGAATACTTCCCGAATATTCGTGATAGATTTGAGATTATATATAAGCAGACCTAAGGCGAATGTTAGTCAGTTCAGTTCAGTTAATCATTGAGTGTTGAATAGATATTAGTTGTAAAGTTATAAGAGTAGTTTAAAGTGTTAAATTGTATACAGTGATAGTGAATAAAGAGAGTATTAGTTGAAAATAGTCAAGTTGTAATTTTGTTAAGAACCCACGGGAAAAACTTAACAATATTTTAATATATTCTACCATTTAATAGATATTGTTTGAAAAAATTACCTTGGGACACTCTGTATATAGATGAAATACGCCACTTTTTCAGGAATTTTAGGTTAAATATCACATCAGCTCTTGAAAATTCTAAATTTCAATCTTTTAATTTTTGAACACTTTATATTCATCCTACCTTTACGGAAATGTTACTATGACAACCACTATAAAGCCATATTAAAATAAACTGAACAAAACTTGAAACCTCCGAAGAACATTTCTTTTTAATATATTTTAATATATTCTGCCATTTAGAAGATATTGGTTCAAAAATATTACCTTGGGGCACTCTGTATACAGACGAAATACGCCTCTGTTTCAGGAATTTTAGGTTAAATAATACATCAGCTCTTGAAAATTCTAAAATTTCAATTTTTGAACACTTTATATTCGTCCTACCTTTAGGGAAACGTTACTATGACAACCACTATAAAGCCATATTTAAATAAACTGAACAAAATTTGAGACGTCCGAAGAACATTTCTCTTTAATATCTTTTAATATTTTCTTCCCTGCAATTACCCCCTTAAATTGGAGCCCCGGTTCCCCAATCTTTGAAGAAAATGCAAAATATTACAATTGTACGCAATATATTTCAAAGAAATGCCAAAGAAGGCCTTCACTTCAATAAACTTTTGCATGCTACATGTTTTTACTAACCCAAACTAACCCAAACCTATTTTTTTTGGCAACTCTCTTAAATCCTTACAACTATTAGCTCTTAAATTAGACCCTCCACAGGTACCATCAGAATATCGGAAATAACCGGAATAACCCTGTACAAGGGTGAGCTAGATTCAAATGATTCAAAAAAAATTATAAAATACATGAAATTTATGAAGATTTTCAAGTCGGTTTGAAGCGTGTTATAAAAAAAACGTCGGAATAAAACAAGTATGACGACGCCCTATCTTTTAGAGCATTATTTGGGTTAATTTGGGTTACTCCACATATTGGTGGAGCTCTAATTTCAATATTACTAATTTTGCCTCAAATCTTCAGAACCTCCAATAAAACAGCCTTAAGAATAAGGTCCAAAATTATTTTTTCTATCCCAAGTCATTATCTTATTCTGTTTGACTCACATTGATACTTTTAATTTAATTCGCCCAATATTATCAGTTAGTAAAAAGACTTTCATTGACAACTGACTGTACAAGTTACATATCAGACGCATCGTATAATTAATTATTCGTCAAAAAAACAAACAATTAGTGAGTTTTATATAATAATTGGACGAAATGGTTAGGAAATTACAAAATAGGAACTGTTTGTTGTTTACGACTGGAAGGCCAATTTTTTTATAATAATTGCGGACCTTTGGCCAGCGCAAATGCATGTATACTATATCATAATACTGCTATAAAATTGACTATTTGCGGGATTACGTCTATTATACTGACGTATTATTTTCTTTAAATTTTCTATAAAAAAAATTGCATGATCTAATACAATACAGTATAAAATAAAAAGGTGAAACATATTACTAACGAATAAAAATATCACCTGAAATAAATTTTAAAAAATGGAAAAGGCGAGATTTAAACCCGGGACCGTCCCGTCCAAGTGACATTCAGTGTTACTTCTTGCCAGGGCAGGATTCCTTGTGAATATTACGTGCAAAGCGGCCATTATGTATGTCATTGAATGAACTGGGACTTGTTTGGGTGGATCTTGGCATTCTCATATATGCCATGTTCCCTTTTTTGGTATTTTATTAAAACATAAAAAAATATATTTTTTAAGCAATTAATATTTATAGCGCTCGAAACACGATGTTTGCGTCTAATAATTGAGCAAGTTTTAAAAATAATAATAAAAACCGAAAACAAAATAAAAAAATATGGCTGGATGTCGCGGGATTTGAACACGAGTTGTTGAGCTTGCGCCACTGTTAGTAAAGACCGGGTGGGACCCGTAAACCCTAGTATAAACATTACCCTATCGGTTGGGATTACTTCGGTAAATCTCGAGCATATTAAGATTCTTTACAGTCATATGAGATTGGACTTGAAAGACTATGTAGTGAAAAAGATCCTAGAAACAAGGACCCTCGCAAGGACCAACCAGAGGACATATGGAAGTACATCAAAGAAAATATACAAAGTACCAGTGAGATGATATTAGGACAACAAAAACGGGCCAAGGTCAGGCCATGGATGACAGATGAGATTCTGGATATAAAGAAAGAGCGACGGCGGGCATACATTCAACAACAATCAGAATGATACATTATACTTGACTGTCCTATAAGACAAAAATTCAGAGAGGCTCGAGAGCGCTGGGTGATGGCGGAGTGCGAGGAGGCTGAGAGCTTGCATGAATTGTACGACTCATATAGCTTTCATAGAAAAGTAAAGCAAATCACTGGCTCCCTTAGAAGAGCACCCATTCTGTTCCTTAGAAAACAGAATGGGGGACTTGTCTTGGATCCAGAGGAACTCTGTAATGAGTGGATAGAGTATGTGGAGACATTATTTGAAGAACAGTGCAGTTTGAGAAACATGAACACCTCAGAAGAACTAACAGGACCTACACTACAATCCTAGAAACCGAAGAACAACGAGCCATTGGAAACATCGAAAAATCGTGATAATATACATGCTGAAATCTTGAAATTGATGGATACGAAAAGCTTAGGTTACCTATGCAACAAAATATACGTGTCAGGCAAAATCTCGTCGGACTGGCTAAGGTGTACCTTTCTATCCCCAAATAAAATACCCCTAAAAACTGCGGCGACTACAGAACAGACTTATAAGCCTTATGCTCCTAAGGTCTTTCTGCAAGTTATCCACGCTCGAATATATACCAAATGTGAATCAATGAGCGGAGAAACCCGGTTCGATTTTATCAAGGGTCTGGGAAGACGAGAAGCCCTCTTTCCCATGAAACTGCTTGGTCAGAAGTGCTACGATCAAGACTATCAGAAGGCCTTTGATAGTATTAAACACGACCTTCTTCTGGAAAGGCTACATGAGATTGGTATAGACCATAGAGACATCAGAATAATCCAGCAATTGCAGAGGTGAAAATTAATAATGAATTAACTACAGAGACATTCAATATATCCGGGATGCATCTTGTCACCAATCCTCTTTAATATCTATGTAGAAAAGATTTTTGAATTAGCTCTGGAAGAAGAGAATAGATGAATCAAGATCAATAGAATTCCGATTGATAATATTATATATGCTGACGATACTGCTATATTGGCGAACTCTCCTGAGGACCTTCAACAAGTTGTAGATAATCAAATAGGCAAACAGTTCGGGCTAAAAATCAACACCAGCAAAACGAAAGCCATGGCAATATCTCGCAGATGTGTGGATATAACGATTAGGATTGACAAGCAGGATGTAGAACAAGTGACGCGTTTTGTATATCTGGATGCCAATCTTAATCAAGAATGGGACTGCGACGAAAAGGTGAAAATACGGATTGGACGTGCAAAGACCACGTCTCTTAAGTTAAAGAACTTTCTGCTCCTCGTGCGCACTCTTCCACTGACCCTTCGACTTCGAGTAATTAAGTGCTACGTGTGGCCTATCATGTTATATGGGGCAGAGACGTGGTGGTGGTTAAACCGCATAGAAACTTTTGAGATGTGGACTCTGCGTAGGCATCTACGTATTCCCTGGACCGCACACACAACCAACCAGGAAGTGTTGCGAATGGCCGGTGTACAGAGAGAACTCCTTGAGATTGTAAAGAAACGAAAAATATCTTATCTCGGACATATCCTGAGGGGTGAAAGGTACTCAATCCCAAGGTTGATTTTGCAGGATAAGATAGAGGGTCGAAGAGGACCGGGGCGAAAGCAACATTCTTGGCTTCGAAATATAAGGGATTTGTGTGGAATAAGAGATGCTGCCAAAATATTTCGATAAGCAGGGAGCGATTCCCTACATAGAATATGAATATGATTTGAGAGAAGTACAAGGGATCGCCAACGTGCACTTTAGCACAAAGCACAAGAAGAAGAAGAAGAAGTACAGTCATACGCCACTATGCTATATTAGTCGCTTCTGATTCGTGGATTAACGTCACTTTCACTTTATCTACAATCGAGTCAGTTCTTAATGTTCTAGTAGTCAGATTCTGCGGTTGGAATGTGGACGACTCGCGTTCAATTCCCTTTGGGAGCAATACATGTTTTCTTTATTTTTTTGAGGTTATGCTTCTTTCTTTTAGTAAATTTAGGTTAGTGTCAGTTAGTTTTGTCTAGTTGCGCCCCGAAGCAAGCGAAGCGAGCGGAGGGCCATACGTGAAGAGTTAATAGTACTCTAAAGTGAGGTTAACCCACCTATCAGAAACGGCTAATATAT